>VDFB02351925.1:0-127248 GCA_007258455.2 Sequoia sempervirens
TTCATTCAAAGTGTTTTCATCTAAAAAGATTTAGTAAGATCTTTTATGGGGTACCTTTTTGATCAATTCCATGTAATTTGACCTTTCCTTAGATGATTTTAGGCCATTTCATATTATCTAAACTTTTTAGGGACATTGGAACTTGTCCATGGTTCCCTAGTTCCTTTGATTTCTTGAATTTCCTCAAGTGTGATAAATTTACTAGGTCTTAAGTTTAAGGTTGTTGGGGGATTGTAATATGCATGTGCGATTGATATTTTATACCTCAAGTGAGTCTAGAAGTGTGAGATTAAATTTATCTAAGAATTACAAAGATGATGAGCCAAGTTTTTCCTTGGCAAGTTTTCTCATTTGAAACGACTTTCCTTCCTTATTGGATAGCCTCTCTATTTCTTGCTCACATAAAATTACTAGATTGACTACCTAATTATTTTTTATGAAAAGTAGTTTTCTAAAAATTCTTTACTAAATTTGAATACTTCACTTAATATTTATTGTGTTCAAATATTGCATATTGAAAAAAAACATTCATTAAAAAAATCATTTATTCCTGATGATGAATCACAAAGTGTGATCCGAAACATTGATGCAAAAAATTTCAACACAATCTAATCGAAAAACTCTTGCAATAATCTACATGGATTGTGGAAATCTATTATCACTAATCATTTATTCCATTATCTTAGACTTAAACATATTTAATAATATTTTTTATATGAATATTTTGAATGTTGTTGAAGAAAGGAAATTATGTTCAATTTCATATAGTTTGAACCAAGATTATATGGTACTGCTCCCCAAACTCCACCCCTTGAACTAACCCAAAATTCCATTTGAAACTCAATTATTAAATTAATTACATCTTACATTTATTAGAAAATAAATATGTGTGTACGTTATTGCAGAGGATGACTCAACTAATGTATTCACAACCTATGAAAATCTTTGAGATATGATTTTGGCCGACTGTATGGGAGAGGGGCCCATAATGGAGCAAGGTTCAATAGTGGGGATAGAAGTAGTCCTCAGTGGGCCTCATAGTGGAGCACTTTAATATCCAATTGCAAAACACTTTTAATCCATAAAGTATGCAAAGTGACAAATCATGTGATGTCACATTAGCACACCAATAAAACATGACTTAGTGCACCACTATTGGTCTCACTTTTTTTTGGGCCTTTTTGGATACCTCAACAAAAAGCATGTTGATGTGGCATCATATTTGATGGTGTGGCTCTAAAAGGAGATATAGAAGCACATGAGTTGCCAAATAAATTGTTGTACCTGGAATTGGGAGTGATTTGAAATTTCCAGGTAGGATTTTGAGAAACGCGAAGTTAGGGTGCTCCACCAAGGGCCCCTCTCCCCTAATTAACATGATAATTTTCATCTCCAATATACAATCCTAAAATATAGGAACACAAAAAAAAGAAAAAAAAAATTCAACTCCTAAAAAGAACCCTGAAAATAGCTCAGGCACCAACACAAAACATTATAGTTTCCCTCAATAGAACTATTTCCAAAAGCATTTATGGTACAAAATTACAGTAAAAAATTTACTATGGCGTCATCAATAAAATGGTAAATGAGGGAAACACATTTGGAGCAAATATGCATAACATACCTCCCAAAGAACTTGAAAATGCACCATCGTTTTTCCCCCAAATGTGTATTGGACAAAACAATCCCACGGGCCCTAAACATATTGAAGTAACTTCAATATTAAATCATCTTAATTTGTAGTAGGAACCTTCGACAATGTTTCATAAAACTGCAAAAGAAAATCTCTAAGAGAAATAGATGGCACACTACTCTGACTGAGATTAGAAAAGAAGAAGAAGCTAAGCACCCTATGTAATGTTCATTTCACATGCTCAACAGTACCTTGAGAGGTTCACAGGAAGCACATCAATCAAGAAACAAGCTTTGACTCTACCTTCAATTTTATCCTCATCCACACTGAAACGGTGGAAGATGAGACCCATGAGGAGTTGTGTTTCTCTAACTAATGTTTGACATTTCACATGGTCACAAGTACAAAATCACATGGGGCATGACAAGAAATTTTGCATAACCCATTTTAAATAACTTTATGCAAAAGTTATGAGATGAATTTAGACTAGAGGTGGGTAAATGTTAATGTGTCACCTCAAAATAATGAATAAAAGTGAAATAGGCCTATCTCGAGGTCAAAATTCATTAGCCCTAAAACCCCAATATTTTTAAGTTCTACTTTTCATTTACTTTCAATAAATTGAATCATTACATGAGAGGAGTTTATAGTGGTGCACCTTATGTTTAGACATTCATGTGGAGTGCTACGTGGACCAAATACCCAAAAAAAATTGCTTGTCATGTCACCCTACCATTTGTGCATTTTCCAATGTTTTCTTCTAAAATTTCCACCACCTCGCCACTTTCACGTGATGATTGGTCTACGATGTTCTTAATGGACCCATTTTGGGGTCCGCTCGATAGTGGAGTAGGTCCACCTCCAGAGGTAGTGCAAAAAAAACCATGTGTTGGGTCAGACGAATACATGTCATGCAAACACTTCACCACCCCAAACGTCTAGTTGAGAGCATTAATCGTGCGTTGCCCCTTTCGTTACCTCCACTGGGCAACTTGTCTTATATGTCCCTCCATAATTACTCGACCTGACAAGTGTGTAATTCAGAGATCAAGGTTCATTCAATGCTCCAAATTCTCACATATATAACTCATTTTCATTCCTTTTTTTTGTGTTTATTTTGGAATCTTTGTTTGGTTAAGCACCCATACATGTTCGGCTCTCCACGATTCATTGTTTGGCTCTGCACGATTCATTGTTTGGCTCTGCACTCTCAAAAGCTCCCTTTCTCTTTCAAGTGATGTTCTTCACATCACTAGGCTTGTATCATTTTCTTTCATTTCAACAGTATTTTTCCATGCACTTATATCATTATGTTCTTCATTGCACAAAATTTCACTGTGCAAAATTCTCTTTATATTTGATTACTACTACGAAATATGGGAAGGGTTATACTAGTTTTCATTTCATTTATAGTCCTCCATGCACTTGTACACTTTTGTTCTTCATTGCATGAAGTTTTATTCTACATTTTTCTTTTAATATTTTCTTGCTACTACAAAATATGAAAAAGGTTCCACTAGTTATCATTTCGACAATATTTTGCCATGCACTTGTAATATTCTATTTATTGAGTTGCATTATGAAAAGGGGTTAACTATTTTGTCATTTATATTTGACTATTACTACGAAGTATGGAAAGGGTTTGAGTGGTTCTCATTTCAAGGGTTTTATGTCATGCACTTCTATTTGTGTGTTTTTCATTGCACAAACATTAACTCTGCAATTTGTTTTTACTATTTGTTTGCTATTCTAAAATATGAAAATAGTTTCATTGGTTTTGTAATTACCCATCCTAAATTATTATTACATGTTCGGCTCTCCACAATTCATTGTTCAACCCCTACATGATTCATTGTTTGACTCTACACTCTTGAAAGCTCCCTCTCTCTTTTAGGTGAGGTTTCAGGCTTGTACCATTGTCTTTCATTTCCATGATATTCTACCATGCACTTATATCATTATGTTCTTCGTTGCAGAAACTTTCACTATGAAAATTTCTCTTTATATTTAATTGCAATATGAAATATGTTAAGGGTTACACTGGTTTTCATTCCATTCCTCCATGCACTTGTACTCTTTTGTTCTTCATTGGATGAAGTTTTATTATGTATTTTTCTTTTAATATTTTCTTGCTACTACAAAATATGAAAAGGGTTCCACTAGTTATCATTTCGATAATATTTTGTCATGCACTTGTAATATTCTATTTATTGAATTGCATTATGATGAGGGTTTCACTACTTTGCCATTTATATTTGACTATTACTACGAAGTAGGGAAAGGGTTTGACTGGTTTTCATTTTGAAGGTTCTATGTCATGCACTTCTATTTGTGTGTTCATCATTGCACAAACTTTTAACTCTGCAATTTGTTTTTAATATTTGTTTGTTATTCCAAAATATGAAAATGGTTTCATTGGTTTTCATTTCTAAGATATTCTGCCATGTAATTGTGTTATTTTGTTCTTCATTGCACAATAATTCACTCTACAATTTACTTTTTATATTTCATTATTACTACAAAATATGGGAAGGGTTCGAATGGTTCTCATTTAAAGAGTTGTTTTGCATGCACTTCTATTTGTGTTTTCATCATTGCACAAACATATATATAGATATATAGATATAATCTATATATTTATATGTATATATACATATATACATTTGTATACATACATATTTATAAACATATATCTATATATATAGATATATATATCTATATATATAGATATATCTATACATATATACACATATATATGTCACACATAGATGTGTGTGTAATGTATATATAGATATATTTATATTTAATGTATGTATATGTATATATATGTAGATATATACATATGTGTGTGTGTATATATATATATAATTTTTTTGATCTCTGCCTTATATATATGCCAATATATATACATGGCATGATTTCAATTCTTATTGCTTACCACTAGAAGGAGAGACTTGAGAGAGAGGGGGTGGGAGAGAGAGACCTAAGAGATAGGGAGAGAGAGGGAGTGCAAGAGAGAGGGAGTATGAGAGAGAGGGAGTGTGAGAGAGAGGGAGTGATGGAGAGGGGGTGGAGAGGGATAGAGGGAGAGAGAGAGAGAGGTAGTGGGAGAGAAGAGATAGAGGGAGTGAGAGAGAGAGTGGTAGGGATTGATTGAGAGAGAGGTATGTAGAAAGAGGGAGAGGGTGGATAGATACAATTAGAGAGGGTAGGAGAGAGGGAGGGAGATAGAGGTGAGATAGATAGATAGATAGATAGATAGATAGATAGAGGTAGGGGTTGAGGGTCCAATGTATAGGGTAGAGGATTGAGGGTTTAAGCATTTAACGGTTGAGTGGTTAATTGTTGAAGGTTTAAGGGTTTAAGAGTTGAGAGATGAGGTTGAGGGTTTAAGGGTTTAGGGTTGAGGGAATAGGGTTTAGGGTTTAGGGAATAGGGTTGAGTATATAGGTTTTAGGGTATAGGGTTGAGGGATTATGGTTTAGGATCCAATGTATAGGGTAGAGTGTTGAGAATTGAGAGTTCAGGGTTTAATGCATAGGGTAGAGGTTGAGGGTTGAGGGTTTAAGGGTTTAAGAGTTGAGGGATTAGGGATTAGGGTTGAGGTGTTAAGGGTTGAGGGGTTGAGGGTTGAGGGATTAAGGGTTGAGGGTTGAGGGTTTAAGGGTTTAGGGATTAATGGTTGAGGGTTGTGTGTTTAGGGTAGAGAGTTTAAGGGTTGAGGGTATAGGGTTGAGGGATTAGGGTTGAGGGTTTAGGGTATTGGGTAGAGGGTTTAAGGGTTGAGGGATTAGGGTAGAGAGGTAGGGATTGAAAGAGGGAGAGATAGAGGGAGAAGTGAGATAGAAAGGAGAGAAGAGGAGGGAAGGAGAAAGATAGATGAGGGTTAAGGATCCAATTTATACGATAAAGGGTTGAGAATTGAGGGTACAAGTTTGAGATTTTAGGGTATTGGGTTGAGGGTAGAGGATTGAGGGTATAGGGTTGAGGGTCCAATGTATAGGGTAGAGCCTATAGGGGTTGAGGGATTAGGGTTTAAGGGATGAGGGTTAAGGGTTTAAGGGATTAGGGTTGAGGGATAAGGGTTGATGTTTGAGGGTTGAGGTTGAGTGTATATATTTTAGGGTATAGGGATTAGGGTTGAGGATCCAATGTATAGAGTAGAGGGTTGAGAATTGAGGGTTGAGGGTTTAGGGGGTTAAGGGTTGAGGGGTTGAGGGATTAGGGTTGAGGTTTAGGAAGGTGAGGTTTAAGGTTTAGAGAGAGAATGGTAGGAAGTGAGCTGAGCGAGAGGTGTAGAAAGAGGAGGGTATGGGGACAATTAGAGGGTAGGAGGGGAGGATGAGGGAACTATGATGGGGAGTGATTGGGTGAGGTGTGTGAAGGGAGAGGATGGTCAAGGACAATTAGAGAGGGTAGGAGAGAGAGACTGGAAGATTGGGGGGGAGAGAGAATGGTAGGGAGTGATTGAGTGAGAGGTACATAGAAAGAGGGAGAGGGTAGATAGAGTCAATTAGAGAGGGTAGGAGAGAGGGAGGGAGATAGAGGCAAGATAGATAGAGAGGGGATAGGGTTTTAGGGTATAGGGTTAAGGGATTAGAGTTGAGGGTACATTATATATGGTAGAGGGTTTAATGTATAGGGTAGAGGGTTGAGGGTTTAAGCATTTAAGGGTTTAGGGGTTAAGGTTTGATGGTTTAAGAGTTTAAGAGTTGAGGGATGATGTTGAGGGTTTAAGGGTTTAGGGTTGAGGGATTAGGGTTTAGGGTTTAGGTTATAGGGTTGAGTGTATAGGTTTCAAGGTATAGGGTTGAGGGATTATGGTTGAGGATCCAATGTATAGGGTGGAGCATTGAGAATTAAGGGTTCAAGGTTTAATTTATAGGGTAGAGGGTTGAGGGTTTAAGGCTTGAGGCATTAGGGTTTAAGGGTTGAGGATCGAGGGATTAGGGTTTAAGGGTTGATGGTTGATGGTTTAGGGTTTAGGGATTGAGGTTTGGTGGACTAAGGGTTGAGGGTTAAGGGTTTAAGGGTTGAGGGATTAGGGTTGAGGGATTAAGGGTTGAGGGTTGTGGGTTTATGGTGGAGAGTTTAAGGGTTGAGGGTATAGGGTTGAGGGATTAGGGTAGAGAGGGAGAGATGGAGGGAGGGAGAGATGGAGTGATAAGTGAGATAGAGAGAAGGAAAAAAGAGGAGGGAAGGAGAAAGATGAGGGTTGAGGATCCAATGTATAGGGTAGAGGGTTTCAAATTGAGGGTATAGGGTATTCGATTGAGGGTAAAGGGTTGAGGGATTAGGGTTGAGGGTCTAATGTCTAGGGTAAAGGGTTGAGGGATTAAGGATTTAATGGTTGAGGGTTTAAGGGCTTAAGGGTTGAGGTTTTAAGGGTTTAAGGGCTAAGGGTTAAGGGTTTAGGGTATAAGGGTTGAGGTTTTAGGGTTTAATGGTTGAGGGTTGAGGGTTGAGGGTTGAGGGTATAGGGTTGAGGATTAGGGTTGGGGTAGGGTATTGGGTTGAGTTAGAGGTTTAAGGGTTGAGGGTTGAAAGGGTTTAAAGGGTTTAGGGTTGAGGTGTATAGGGTTGAGTGTTTGAGTTTAAGATTGAGGGATTAGGGTTGAGGGTTGAGAATTGAGGGTTAAGGGTTTAATGTATAGGGTAGAAGGTTTAAGGGTTAATGAATTAGGGTTTAGGGATTAAGGGTTGAGGATTGAGGGTTGAGGGTTTAGCGTAGAGAGTTAAAGGGTTTAAGGGTTGAGCCTTGAGATAGAAAGGAGAGAAGAGGAAGGAAGGAGAAAGATAGATTAGGGTTGAGGATACAATGTATAGCCCGTAGATGGTTGAGAATTGAGGGTATAGGGTATTGGGTTGAGGGCATAGGGTTGAGGGTAGAGGGTTGAGGGTATAGGGTTGAGGATCCAATGTATAGGGTAGAGGGTATAGGTGTTGAGGGTTTAAGGGTTGAGGGTTGAGGGATCAAGGTTTGAGGGTTTAGGGATTAAGGGTTGAGGGTTGAGGGATTAAGGGTTTAGGGATTATGGGTTGAGAGTTTAGGTTTAGGGTCAAGAGGGTAGATGTTTTAAGGGTTTAGGGTTGAGGTCAAGGGTAGAGGTTTAAGGTTGAGGTTGAGTTTTAAAGGGTTTAAGGGTTGAGGTATAGGGTTTAGGGATTAGGGTGAAGAGGAGGAGGAGGGAGGGAGATGGAGGGAGAAGTGAGATAGAGAGAAGGAGATATGAGGAGGGAAGGAGAAAGATATATGAGAGTTGAGGATCCAATACATATAGGGTAGAGGGTTGATAATTGAGGGTATAGGGTTGAGGGTTGAGGGTATTTGGTTGAGGGTAGAGGGTTGAGGGCATAGGGTTGAGGGATTAGGGCTAAGGGTCCAATGTATAGGGTTGAGGGTATAGGGGTTGAGGGTTTAGGGTTTATGGTTTATGGTTGAGGGATTAGGGTTGAGGGATGAGAGAGGGAGAGAGGGAGAGGGGGTTGGAGGGAGAGGCTTGAGAGAGAGGGAGATAGAGAGAGAGGGATTGGGAGAGAGGGGGTTGGAGTGAGAGGGACTTATCTAGGTAGGGTGGGAGGGATGGTTGAGAGAGGAATTTTTCTAGTTATATGGGTAGGGTTCTTGAGGGAGAGACCTGATAGAGAGAGGGGGGGGGAGAGAGATATTTGAGAGAGAGGGAGAGAGCGAGAGTGGGAGAGAGGGAGTGAGAGAGAGATAGAGATTAGGTTTTAGGGTTTAAGGGTTGAGGTATTAAGGGTTTAAGGGTATATGGTTGAGGGATTAGGGTTTAAGGAATATTGTCTAAGGTTGAGGTTTTAGGGTTAAATGAGAGACCCTGCTGGGTAAGGAGGGATGGATGGCTAAGGAGAGAGAGAGAGAGAGGAAACCTTTATAAAAAAAATTGTTTTCATAACATGAGCATATTTTGAAGAAGTTGAGATATATCCATTTTGTATAGCAAGCCAAAATGTGCTAACGTTATAATGTGAGCACATTTTGGATTGCTCTAAAAATTGTTAAAAATTCAACATACCCATGATCTAGGCCCACATACTCTGATATTCTCCTAGTTATGTGTGTGTTTCGACAATTTTTTTTTTTTTGATGTTGTTTGGAAGTGCACATGCAAATTTTTCACATTCTACCACCTTTGAATGAACTTTCCACCGCATTTTTATGGTTTTCCAACTTAGGAATGAGGAAATAACAAAGTTTTCACATCGAATTTGATATATATCAATTCAAGTATCAATTTTTGTAGTGTTTCAATATTAATTGTGATTGAATTGTAGGAATTTAACATTATATATTGGTTATTTGTATTGTTGTTAGTAATTAGATATTCAAGAGTGATATACAATTGAACGTTGAAAAAGAAACAAGCTTGTGAAAAACTCAAACTGTTGAGGAGTTTGATGTAAAAAGAAACAAAGACTACATAATTGGGTATAACTCCTCCATTTGAATCTCCCTTTATTAGGTATATGAAGTCTTTACACATTTTCTTTACATTTTCCTTAATTCTATTATGTTTCTTTATCATCCTTTATCATGCATGCTTAATACAATGCTTTGATTTTTTTATTATGCATATTCCATGTTCATCATGTTTGTTTGTCATTATAATGTTAGCCCCTCTTGGCACATTTTAAACTACACAATTCTTTAAACTTTCCAATTAAATTTCAAACCACATCTCTTTGAGGCATTTTGTTAAACCAATTTACCTACCTCGTGTATGCTTCCACATTTTTTCTACACATATATATGAGAGTAGTTATAAGTATGTAATATAATACATCATTTCTCAATCATTTTCTATGGATGTGCATACCCCTTTCCAAAGCTTCCATTTTGGTATAGTCATGGTGGATGTATCAAAAAACATAAACAAGGTAATCAACTATTTGAAAAAATGCCTCAAAGAAATGTGGTCTCATGGTGATGTGCATCACCAGGAGACCACATTTCTTTGAGGCATTTTTTCAAACAACTGATTGCCTTGTCTATGCTTCCAAATTTTCCATACATGTCTACCAAAACATTTTTTCCAACAAACCTCCTTTCTTTCAATGATTTGATTGATATCTGGATACCTTGTTCCCAAGGTTAGATGTTAAGAAAAAAGTTGTGGAATTTGGATTTATACTCTTGAGCCAATTGTATCTTCATGAAAGTTTGTAATATCTTTTAAAAAATCCATTTTGTGCTTATCTTACAATCATGGCATTTAATGAGACCATATTGCATGTTTTGATAGATGTAATACCCCATTCCAAGTTCTCCATTACAAGCTAGTGAGCTCACTAGCTCACCAGCTTGTCAATGCAGTGGAATTCACAAGGTAGTGGGTTGTTTGAAAACATGCCTCATAGAAATGGGGTCTCACGGTAGCTCACTAGCTTGTCTATGCTACCACATTTTGTATACATGTCTACCAAAAAATTTGTCAAATAATTTACATGCCATGTCCATGCTTGTATGTTGTTCCTATATTGCAATCATGACATTCCAAAAGACCACATTTCTGTAAGGCATTCCATCAAAAAAATCATGTGATCTTTGACAAGATAGTGAGCTCACTACCTTGTCAATTCTATCACATTAACAAGCTACCACATTTTGCATTCATGTCTACCAAAATATTTTTGTCAAACAATTCACATGCCTTGTCCATGCTTCCATTTTGTACCTATCTTGCAATCATGGCATTCTACAAGACCACGTTTCTTTAAGTCATTGCATCTAAAAATTCAAGTGAGCTTTGTCTATGCTAGAAATACTCTTCTACAAGATGATTGTAATTATTTTGTATGAAGGGTTGAATGCCATATATTTCATTTATTTGTATGGACTTAAGAACTAATATTTGTCTCTTTATCATGCTACAAATAAAATTATTCATCATGTTGAGGAAACAATCAAGGATTAAACCAACACATGAATAGATAGAGGCTAAGAATGCAAAGAAAGAAGCATGGATGAGGGAACATCTTGAGAAGAAGAAATTGGAAACGATTGACAAAGACATGCCAATTGAAGAGGAACCTCAACCATCAAGAAGAGAAATGGAATTGACAACACAAAGGGAATAAATGTGAAAGCATCATGCTAAGAGAGATTTTAATACCATAGTTTGAGACACATCCTCTACCGCAAGTGAATATGGAGGGACATCATCTACCACAAGTGAATATGGAGAGACACCATCTATAGATGCAAAATCAATCGTCAAATGGTGTAATGCTTCAATGGGTCCAGGTAATGAAGGTAAGTCTTCAGTTCATAGATTTTTTTGGTTGATAGATGATACTAACATTGTACCATATGAGGATTGTTGTACACTGATAGGATCAAGTGAGCTACACTATTTCCTTAGCTCAAATACAGGTTCATGGAGTATCCATATGCAAAAGATGGCATTCTTTTGTTCTTCATGTACAATTCAAGCCTGAAATGAGTATGAGTCAAAGAAATGGGTTGATGAATGGTGGTTATCTTAGCCCACTTCAAACATATTAACCTCTAACACCATTGGAACTGACACAAATGGAATCATCAATTGACTTTGACCACATATCAGATCTAGTTCAACTAGGTAATATATCAACTTGCATAATTTTTGAAATTCCTATTGTTATCTTACTTTGTAGTGTATTTGTAATGTTGACTAATTTCATCTAATTTGTTGCACATATCAATGTAGGGAATGTTCATGTAGTTATTGTAGATGAAGACAATGAAGAGGGAATAGATTATTACTTGTGTCGTTGTGTTGAGGCCAAAAAGAAATTAGAGGCCCTAGTTATAGGTGGAGAAAACATAGAATACCCTTAGGATATGTGGTTGTTATTGGAACGTGGCTTAGAAGGTACCCACATAAGAGTGTTCATGTTTGGTTGTTTTAGGATTTGACATGCATCGAAAGATTCTTCATTACTCAAACCTTATCATGGTATCCAATGTTCATTTGATCAAATATGGGGGTATACCTTTGAACAAGACCTTATGGAAGGTGTGTGAGTCTAAACATGAGGCAATACTTGACACAATAAAGAGTACAGAAGACCCAAATGGTTCGCTAGATTAATTTGTAAGTACGCACATTGGTTCTTATTAATTTGTAAGTATGCACATTAATTTGTATTAAAATTTAGAGTGTGCACATGAAGATTAGTTGATAGTTAGACCTTTTGTTTCTATATTTCAAGTTTACATATGTTTTGGTTTCAAGTTTGTTCATATGTTTTGGTTTGAAGTTTACATATGAATATTGGGCAGATTATATGTTTTGGTTCCAAGTTTGTACATATGTTTGGTTCGAAGTTTACAAGGAACAAACAAGAAGATTTATTTGGTAGATAGCAATCAAGGACAAGGAAATCACAGTAATACTTTATGATATGCAAGATAGATTGGACAACTATCATTGATTTTAATCACAAAAGTCCCTTAGGGAGAGTTATTAAAAAAAAACTCTCAAATGAGACTCTTCCCTTGGTTCTCAATGATTTTCTACAAATTTTATTTTTGTCTCAACTAACATCATTCAATTTTGATCACACATTTATGATGGATAATATTGTATTCTTTAATCCATACATAGATCCATATGATTCCCTTGGGTATCAACATCAAATTATAATGAATGAGTTTATTATGTTCATAAGAAATGAACTATTATCAAAGGTTCTAACTATTCAAGTTGTACATGTTCAAAGTCAAATACAGAAAATAAAAAGCATAAGAATACATATGAATGATCTTCAATTCAATCATCAAACTTTGCGGATAACATATTTTTTTATGAAATGAAAATGAATTATTTTATCATAAAGCTAATATTTTACGATAGGCATGGGATAGTAGTAGTTGTATTTAGTAAGACTCTGTGTTTTAAAGTCTTAGAAAGTGTATTGATTTACAACAATTTTATTTTTGGCTTCTTCACATGTTTCAAGGAGTGATTAAGAGACCTAGAGAGGGGAGAGGTAGAGAGGAAGGGATATAACTAGAGAGCCATGAGAGATATAGAGGTACATGGAAATTCCATGGGAGACCAAATGGATTCTAATTGGCCAATGGAAATTCCTTTACTAGTAATAAGCATCTTCTATAAAGAATAGAAAACATGTGACAAATACAAAGTACAAGGTTTCAACACCCCTTCTTTGGCCCCACTAGCTTGCCAATTTGGTGAAATTGACAAGGTAGTGGGTTGTTTGAAAAAATGGGTCCAAGAAATGGTACATCACCGTGAGACCCTATTTCTTGGACCCATTTTTTCAAACAACCCATTACCTTGCCAATTTCACCGAATTGGTAAGCTAATGGGCCCACTAGCTTGCCAATTCGGTAAAAATTGGCAACGTAGTGGGTTGTTTGAAAAAAATGGGTCAAAGAAATGGCACAACACCATGAGACCCCATTTCTTGGACCCATTTTTTCAAAAAACCCACTACCTTGTGAATTTCATTGAATTGGAAAGCTAGTGGGTTGTTTGAATAACTGGGTCCAAGAAATGGGATCTCACAATGTTGTACATCACCATGAGACCCCATTTCTTAGACCCATTTTTTCAACCAACCCACTACCTTTCCAATTTCATGGTGATGTATTGAATTGCTTTTGGCATTGACCAAGCTATGTGGCTTTCACTTGTTCCTTGTCAAATCTTGTGAAGTTATGGTGACAAGTTATGCATGATCACAGTCATAAAAGGGGAAAAAATCTCATGACAACCATGAGATTTTAAGAACAAGAGTTATAAGGGCATACTTGAAGGTGTTTGAAGATGGTCATTAATGGCATATTGCACAAAAGGTTGTAGACCTTAGTTAAAGGGAGTACAATTATAAGAGGAAAGATAGTACATAAGGATTCAAGAGGGTAGTCCTTAGATCTTAAAGGCTATGAGTTGCATATAAATATTAGAGGATAGTCATACAAATGATAGTCAATAGAAGGAATCAAGGACACTTCATAGTACAATAAGGTATAATATACTCACAAAGGGGTAGTCCTTTATCAAGTGAATAGGGACAAAAATTAATTTGAATACCTCAAGAGTCATGTCTTTGAGGCATTTTCTCAATCACACAAATGAATGCAAGGAAAAAGTTGTTTATGAGGAGTTTTAAAATATTTACAAATGGTGAACAATAACAAGAAAAATAAATTCTTGTAATGCATAGAAATTCCTTGTGTTGGTTTAGCATTTTAAGCATTCATTTTAGTTATTTTTTCATTGTTATGCTTGTGCAAAGTGGTATGTGATTTGTAAAGAGAATTTCATTTCCAAAATCACCAAAACAATGCAAATATTAGTGATTGTATAAGTCTTATTGCTATAAAAATTCAAGAGGTATCATTTTTTTATAATTTGGAGGCAATACATACAATGCTTATATTAGAATTGGAATCCAAGGATATTCAAGTTCAAAAGCATGTCAGTGGTTGTTGTTAACTTCAAAGAAGATGTTTCTATCTGATATTCAAGTTCAAAGGAAATTTTTCAAGGTTGATGTAGGTTCACATGTGATATCAAGTGTCCTTAGGCACCCTGTAGGTTATGAGTTTGTAGCCCTTCATGTTGAATCACTCTGAGCTATGTTCAACTGGCTCAATCCCTTAAGAGTTCAAAGTGTAAAAGGGATGCAATATTTGATGGGATGGTACTAAAAAATCATGACACTTATAAAATTTTCATCTAAGGATATAGGATTGCATTGGGACCCTCTATAATAACCTCTTTTGGTTTTTGCTATTTTGGAGTTGTTTTCTTGTGGTGGCAACTTTTTAGTTGAGGAAAAAGTTGTCAAATGCAAGCAATGTAAAGTTGCAAAATGGTGCAATTTTCGTTCTACAACTCGTGCGACCAAAATTATTGTTTCAACATTTCTAGATTGGTATGTTTACGCTAGACATGGTCCTCTTTCACATCCAAACATGCTGAATCACTTTGACCTACGTTCAACCAACTCAATCCCTTAAAAGTCCAAAGTATAAAATAACTGCAATTTTTTATGGACTATTACTCAAAAATTGTGATGCTTACAAACTTTCCTTTTGAGACTATGGGATTGAGTTGGGCCCCTCTATAATAACCTCTCTCAGGTTTTTCTATCTTAGGGGCATTTTCCAATGGTGATGACTTTTCAGTTGGGTAAAAAGTTGTCAAATGCAAGCATCGTAAAGTTGCAAAGTGGTGCGACGTTTGTTTAGGAACTCGTACGACCAAATCGACTATTCCCACATGTCCAAATGGGTACTTTTATGCTAGGAATGGTCCTCTTTTTCACCCAAACACGTTGAATCACTTTGAGCTACATTCAACTGACTTGATCCCTTAAGAGTCCAAAGTGCAAAATGACTACAATCTTTAACGATCTATTAATCAAAAACTGCGATGCTTACAAAATTTTCATCTGAGGCTATGAGATTGCATTGGGCCCCTCTATAATAACTTATCTTTGTTTTTTTCTATCTCAAAGGAATTTTCCCATGGTGATGACTTTTCTGTTGAGGAAAAAGTTGTCAAATGCAAGTAGTGTAAAGTTGCAATGCAGTGCAACTTTCATTCTACAACTCGTATGACCAAATTGACTATTCCAACATGTTTAGATGGGTATGTTTATGTTAGGCATGGTCTTCTTTCACACCCAAACACGTCAAATTGCTCCGAGCTACGTTCAATCGATTCAATCCCTTAAGAGTCCAAAGTGCAAAATGCCTACAATCTTTGATGAGCTATTATTTGGAAACTATGATGCTTAAAAAAAAAAAATCATCTAAGGCTACGGGATTCCATTGGGCCCTTCTACAATAAGCTTTCTCAACTTTTTCTATCTCAGAGGTGTTTTCCCATGTTGATGACTTTTGAGTTGAAAAAAAAGTTGTCAAATGCAAGTAGTGTAAAGTTGGAAAGTGGTGCAACTTTTGTTCTACAACTCATGTGACCAAACTGATTGTCCCAACACATCTAGATGGGTACATTTATGTTAGGAATGGTTCTCTTTTTCACCCAAATATGTCGAATCACTTTGAGCTATGTTGTACCGACTCAATCCCTTAAGAGTCCAAAGTGCAAAATGGTTGCAATCTTTAACAGACTATTACTCTAAAACTGTGACACTTACAAATTTTTTGTTTGAGGATATTCAATCATGTTGAGCCCCTCTATAATAACCTCTCTCAATTTTTGCTATCTCAGAGGCGTTTTCTCTTGGTCATGAATTTTTAGTTGAGAAAAAAGTTGTCAAATGCAAGCAGTGTAAAGCTGCAAAGTGGTGTAACTTTCATTCTGCACTTGTACAAATAAACTAATTGTTCAACACATTTGAATGGGTATGTTTACACTAGGCATGGTCCTTTTTCGCACCCAAACATGTCAGATCACTCCAAGCTACGTTCAACCGACTTGATCCCTTAAGAGTCCAAAGTGCAAAATGGTTGCAATCTTTGATGAGCTATTACTTGGAAACCATGATGCTTACAAACTTTCTATTTGAGGCTACGAGATTGTGTTGGGCCCCTCTACAATAACCTCTCTCAGGTTTTGCTATCTCAGAGGCATTTTACCATGGTGATGACTTTTCAGTTGAGGAAAAAGTTGTCAAATGCAAGTAGTGTAAAGTTGCAAAGTGGTGCAACTTTTGTTTTGCAACTTATATGACCAAACTAACTATTCCAGCACGTACTTATGGTTACATTTATGCTAGGCATGGTCCTCTTTCACAACCAAATGCATCGAATCACTCCAAGCTATGTTTAACTGGCTCAATCCCTTATGATGGCTTGCAAGACAAAGGAAAAGATAGATTCACATGATAGTTGACAAGTCTGAGTTTCCCACACCAAAAGCATATTATTCCATGAAAGAGGTAAAACATCTAGGTGTCAAAATAGTTGAGGAAAGTCTAAACCTTTTCATTTTTGAAGGGTTTATGATCTAATTACTATGTGGATCTCATACTTACAATGAATTGATTATTATTAATATTAGTATTTAGGTAACTTTCTTATTCCTATTATATCTCTCATAACAAATGAGAAGGCTACATAACTCTTAAAATATTGTATGATCATCTTCAAGTTTAGAAAGGGAAAGACATTTTTTAATTATCCTCCTTGCCCTTACAACAATATGGTTGTTGTAAAGAGGAACTTTTTTAAGATTCTAGAATAAAATTGAAAGATTTATAGCTAAACCTAATTATAGGTCAATTTAAATATGAGCCCACATGGTGGCTTATGACCTAGCTATAGAGAATCAAGAACAATGACATAAATAAGTTCACACTAGAGCCTCAACCATAAGTAGAAGCTAAAAATAGACCAAAGAAGAGGTATAAATATATGTTGATACATGAGATATTTCAACCCCTATTCCTACTCCTTCACAATCATATTAACATTCTAGAAGAAATTTGTTGCATATCACCTAGAATTGGAAAATGCATTCTTTGAAGAAGCTAGGTTGGAGTGAATATAGAATAAGTAATTGGTAAAATATGGGCAAGAAGTTGGACACATGGTGGACAAACCAAGTCACTTTTACTTGGGTAATAAATGTGATGGCATATATGAGAAGGATCATTTCAACCCTACCTCTTCCTTCACTCCAAAAAAGCCTCAAATCAAAGTAAGTGAAATACTAATAATATCATTTGGTGATGAAAAGGAGTAAAAATCAAAACCTCCAAGTTTCCAAACCAACTAGCTAATTACATAGGTAGATTTGGTCCTAGAACAATTCACAATATGCATCTACTCAACCATATATTTCATTAAAAAGTATCTTGACCCCACTCCAATGAGTATTTCAAATAAAAATAAATAAAAAATTAACTCTAGTTCTTATTGAAGAGGAATATACCTAAAATGTCCTACTGCAAAGAATGAGAGGCTCCATCTCCACAAAATTAACTATCAAATACATTGTAACTAGCCAAGAAATAATAAAATCACCCAAGACAACTAAGGGTAAAACTAATGACTCCTTTGAATATTAGTAGGTTCCCACCACAAACTAGAGCTTATTTTAGAATACCACAAGTGGAGGTGAGGACCTAGAAGAGGAGAAGGAAAAAAATTGAGAGAAGTGATGATCCACCTATGAAAATGGGACATGAAACATAGAAAATGGAATAGCAAAGCATACAAGAGCCATTAGAGGTTTGTATAGGGAAGGTACAATAGGTTACACTGTAAATATCTATCTTCCCTCTCCTCTTAGCTTGATCTCTTTTCAATTCTTCCTTGGATTCTATATTGAATTAGCACATAATTAAATGATAAATCATTGGTGAATCATTTTTAGAAATATTGAAGTTGTTTAGCATCAAATAATAAAGTTGTTTAGCATCAATTAATAAATATTCAAGACAAACCATGAAGCACAACAATGAGCAGTGCTAGGGCTAACCAATTAATAAGTATACATGTGAATAAGTGAAGCATACATGTGAATAATTGAAGCATACATATGAATACAAACTATACACGTAAATACAAAGTATATGCATGAATACAAGGTATGCACATGGAAACAAGTAAGTCACAAAGTATACATTGGAATACACATAAGTCACAAAGTATACATGTAAGTTGTAAAGTATACACTTGAATACATGTAACTCATATCTATTGAAGCATGGATTTATAATGAAAATATGGACACTATCAATAAAAAATATTTGTAGTAACCAAATAACCATGTAGGCATACATCAATAAATGTCGATGTAAGTATAAAATATATACAAAATTTCCATATAGGCTTACAAGAATGCCATATAGGCATACAATGTCAAGTATATGCAATAAAAAATATGTCCAAAAATGCCATGTATGCATACAACAAAGGACCCCACTCAAAATTCATTTCCCTCAAGGTGAATGAAAAAAACAGGTGACCTTTGGTGGCTGGGTGGATGGTGATGCATATGAAACTTGTTTACCCTAAACTGGAGGGTTGCTCCTCTTAGGGTTTAGTTCCTCATCAAGCTTCAGTTGTTACAATAAGAAGTAAAGACATCAATACATAGAAATAACATTATAAAAAATGATATATTTAACAAAATAATCAATTACCGCCACTAGACAATCTCTTTTCTCACACAAAAGATTCACATGCTCATCTTGTGGCATGCGCAAGTCCTATAGAAACAATCCAAATAGAAATTAAACTACGAATCAATAATCATTTGATTTTTCACTAACTAACAACTATAACAAGGAATATAATTTGAAATTTACTAATTTTACGCATACCCCTATAAGAGGCTTTGATATCTCTATTGCACAAGATACTCCTTGGTCCATTACGCTATACACATCTAGAGGTAATTCTGCTTGCAACATCTGAAAATAAAATAACAAATTATTCAATCATGCAAAGTAGAATAGTGATGCAGTTTATGGCTTATAATTTATGAGATAATCAACAAAATTTTGAGTACTTATTGAACTATATATTTCTTATTATTATTCTTACTATTTTCCCTATCCATAGCTTGCTCGAAAGCACTTGTTGTAGGATTTTATCCATAGTAGCGATGCATTGAACTATTTCAAAAAATACTCTGGTAGACATATACGAAAAATGTGGTAGCATAGAGAAGGCAGTGGATTGTTCAAAAAAATGCCTCAAACAAATATGGTCTCATGGCAGGATGAAATTCCATAAAAAAATTATTTTTCATGGCATTCCATCACCATGAGACCACATTTCTTTGAGACATTTTTTTTTCAAACATTTCATTTCCTTCTCTATGCTATTATGTTGGGATGGGGTGGATGGTATAGTGTGGTCTTGGTAATGAGATGGAGGGTGGTCATGAGATGAAG
The DNA here is from genome assembly GCA_007258455.2 of Sequoia sempervirens. NCBI lineage: Eukaryota > Viridiplantae > Streptophyta > Pinopsida > Cupressales > Cupressaceae > Sequoia > Sequoia sempervirens. Next base: position 19,487 of record VDFB02351925.1, read on the forward strand.
GGGGATGGGTGTTTTGTTCATGAGGGGAAGAGGATCATTAGATGGGGTGGAAGGTGTACTTTGAGACCACATTTCAGGAGTGATTATACAATGGAGTGGAAGAGATACTTTGATCTGGACATGGAAGGATTCCATTAGATTAAGTGGGGGAGAGGGGGTTGTGAGAGGGGGGATGAAGGGATATCTTGCTCTTGAGATGGAAGGGATATGTTGTTCTTGATTGGAAATGGGATCATGAGATGGAAGGGATTATATGATGGAGGAGAAAGTTTTCCTTGATCTTTATATGGAGGGGAATCTATGTTAGCATGCTTTGGATTAGGAGATGGACATAGTTCATTTGATATGCATGGTGTCATGAGGGAGGAAGGTTTTATAGACTCTTCAAATTGGATAGATGGATTGATATGGGATTCATTTAAGATTTAGGGTATGAGGGTTTATCTTGATGTGGGGGTGATGAAGGTGGATGCATGATATGGGAAGATTGCACCACTTTGTTTTTGCATGGGGAAACAACCACCTTTGCAAATAGTCCCTAGAGGAAGTTATTATGAGATACATGGGATGAATTTTCTTGGTAATAGTAGGGTGATGTGGATTTTAAGGATGAAATTGGAATAAGAGGTAAAATCTTCCATGTATTGGTAAATTGAGGATGAGGATGAGACCAAATTTATTTGAGGCATTTTTCAAATAACTCACTGCCTTATCTATGCTATTGCTTACTATTATGCTTTGATATATTATTTCCAAGCATCCATAGTTTTTTGGAAAGCATGTATTTTAGGATTTTAGCCATAGCAGCAAGGAAGTGAATTATTTGATAAAAAGCTTTGGTAGAAATGTATGGAAAATGTAGTAGCACAGACAAGGCAGTGAGTTGTTTGAAAAAATGCCTCAAAGAAATTGGGTCTCATGGTGATGGACATCACCATGAGACCCAATTTCTTTGAGGCATTTTTTCAAACAACTTATTGCCTTGTTTATGCTATTGCTTACTATTATGCTTTTATAGATTTTTTCGAAGCATCCATGACATAGACAAGGCAGTGAATTATTTGAAAAAATTCCTCAATAAAATGTGGTCTAATGGAATGCCATGACAAGCAAATGCAATTGGCAGCTGCTCCTAGATATTACTTATGCTATGTGAAGTAATTGTATCACTGCTTATGTTAACTTTCTAAAAAACTATATTATAATTGCAATTTTTTCATATATCAAAATTTAGTTATTATTTATGCAATGTGAAGTAATTCTTTGAGTTTGAAAGATGTGAAATGTAATGTAATCAATTATATGAATATAAACTACAGAAATCTATTACGTATAATTCATTAGTTAAATCCTTTATTCTATTACATGTGTGAAGGTTTGTACTCCGCTAACACTAGGAGGTGTTGTCATGAAACCTCCAATATTAACTTATTCAACATCCAAAATCAAATATTAGAATACCATTTATATAACAATGCTATTCACATGTAATATTTGTAATTGTTTACTAGTTACATACCTCAACAGTAGATGTAGTGGAGTAAAAAACAAGTGGAGGGCCGATGTAAACAATATCAACATTATGACCCTAAAATTTTATTACAATCATTAAACTAAATTAGTTAATCTTGAATTTAAAAAATGAAATTAAATAAATTAAATTCAATGAACATGATAACATTTACTTGAGTATCGAGGCTAAAAGCCTCATTCAACATGGCATCTGTTATCGCCAATTGGGTAGTTGCAGATGTATCTTGCACACCAACCTCTTAACTATGTATGGGGTCAGATGTATAGGTCGACCTACAAACTTGATGAGAATGGGGTAGAACCCTACCCCTCAAACTCTCCCCTAGCTAATGTTATACTATAGAACTAACACGTTGGATGATACTCTGGGTCAGAGAGCTAATAGACTATATAGTTTCTACCTTAGCACTCTCCTTCACGACAAAAGGGATAGCAACATGCTCATAAGTCAGCCTAGCGAGTGTTCATATCCCTTTCCACTGAGGATCTTGATGTGCACCTAGTCTATCCTGTGCTAACCCACCACCTCTCCCTTGAAAGTCCTGCATATCAAAATAGTTGGGGATTTTGTTGAAGAAAAACTTGCAGTAGAGTTTCCTCAAGAAATATTGGGTAACCTCGTTATTGTTGCATGGTGGATGGTAAAAAACCATCCACCACGTCTTCCAAAAATTGTTCTTAATCCCTTGGTGGTTGCACCAATGGATAAGACACCTCTTGCTATTAAGGTCAAGGGTTTGATTTGTATGTGGGTTAGTTAATCATGAGCACAAATCATATTTTGTAATTTTGTAATTTTTACTTGTTTGTATGATAATTTATCTGCATAAAAATCCCCACACTCCTACCTCTTATCCACCCAACCACTTAATTACTTGCTAATTGCATCTACATGTGTTAACATGGCTTGAAGTGAATTTGCAAGTGTGGTTCTTTTCGATGTTGAACGTACAGGATCGTTCAACCTCACAATTAACTCCTCAATTTATTTTTTAATGTTTTCAATTTCCCCCATTACATTTTGTTGAGTCCTAGGAGGATGTTGAGGAATTGTTGGAGGATTTTTTTGTTGTGGTTGTTCATGAAGATTTTGTTCATGTGCTTATTCATGAGGAGGAGAAGGATTTTGAGGTTGATTTTCAACTCCTATAAATTAAAGAAATGAACATAAAAAACAATATAAATTTACCTATTTAACAACAAATTCACAAAAAAAACAATGCTTACTCATTCGACCTCCTTGTTGACATGGCGAAATCCTGGAAAATAAATTGCAAAGATTCGATGAAGAAATTGTAGGATTTGACCTCTCTTGAACGTGAGCACACAATCACAGGGTTTGTTGGTTGCAGGCTAAGAAAATGTGACAGTGAAATAAAATGAATTCAATTTGATTTTTTTGTTATAATAGTCTATAACATGCTCACGTTATAATGTAAGCATGCTATAGGCTCAGTGTGATTACACCTTAGGCTCGATCACACCAAGCCATAACACGAATTTTTTGTAACACACTCATGTTATAGCCTTTCAATTTTTTTAAAAAAATTTGGTCAATTTTTGGCCCCCCAACTTTTTGCACCCACCCAAATGTGTGTCAGTTTCTCAACAACACAATAGTCAAGGAAAATGAATCATTTAGATGTGTCCCATTAGTCAAATTCTAGCACACAACTATTGTTGCCTTCTCTTTCACCACCTACAACCACCAAAATACAATGTGTTAAGGCAACCAAAATCACGTGAGAAGCAAACAAGGATTGCACACCATAAATACATACAAAATCTACAATTGAAGGCATTAAAACAAGTTTTTAAATTTGAAAAAGAAAGATAGAAATTAAAGACTCCATACCAAACCAACATTAAACATAGAAAGAGATTTGTGAATTCAAAAATACATTACTCAATCTTTTCCAATTTCCATTTACCACGTCTCACTTCCATATTCATATCTACATTTTCCTAGAGACAGTGGAAGAAAGAGTGAAAGCAACAACAACATCACACTAAAAAGTTACAAGTATTCTACTGCTATTAATTATTTATGCTTGTGAATGTCAATCTATTATATGCTATGCAAATGTTCTTCACAAAACTGTGACTCAATATTTGGGGTTTCAACCTGACACTATTTACATTGGGTTTTCCATTTTAATCTGAGGGGAGTGTGGGCTATACTAATTTTACATTTTGGTTGCATGTTTTTACGCTACAGGCCATTAAAAAGCAATTTGGATTGTATGTTGGTGGTGTCAAATGGGCTTTGAATATTCTATGGCATGTAAGACTATGAATTATTATTTGTGTTTGGGAAAAATATAAACCAATTATAAAAAAAATATATCAGTACAATGATTATATTGTTTTTGTTTACTTTATGGATAATTTTTTTTTTACAATTAGATATTAAGGTGCTCCTACACACCCTATGTTTGGAGGTCCATGTGGATGAAAAACCTAAAAAAAATTCCTACCACATCACTTTGCCACTTGTGCATATGCCACTTTTGTTCTTTTTGAAAATTTCCACCACCCCTCCACCTGTCATGCACCGATTGATCCATGGTGTTCCTGACAGGCCAATTTTTCTCAACCATTAACTCACAATTTGTTTTTACTATTTTAACATTAGATATCTTGGGTTTCAACCTGATATTTTTTACATTGGGTTTTTCATTTATATTCTTTATGCTTGAGAATTCCAATCTATTGTATGCGATGTAAATGTTCAATTCTTAATGCCTAGCATTGCTTATCTCTTCTAAAGGATGTTATTGTCTAATCCACTCTTAAATTGTTCTTTAATTTCTTCATTTAAATCATATACAAATGTTGCTATATATATATATATTTCAGAGACATTGTTTTGATTCTTTTAATTAGCAATTCATTTTAGACATATACAATTGTTGGTATACATTTGTAGTTACACAAGCATATATATATGTTTATATTTATATATATAATATATAGTTATAAAATATATACTTATATATATCATTATCTTTTCTTTAAATATCTATTTCTTTAAATGTGCTATTCATTTCAATCTTATAGAGATTATGGTATATTCAACTAACACTTAGCCATTTTGTGTCCTCTTCACTTTGCTTGATCAGTGCACAATTTCAATACATGTTTGGCTCAACCCATTCTTCCTTCTACAACTCACCGATGGTGACTTGCAATTGAAAGGTATACACTTTATTTACTATTATTTCTATATTAAGCTAAACATTGCTAGACATTCCTTTGATTGATGCCTCATTTCATTTGTTCTTGCAGGATTGAGTTAGAGAAAGTCAACATATAGGTGACTGCAACAAGCCACATCATCAACTAAATCTGTACTATATACTGAGGTTTTTAACCTCACTAAGGCTATACCATTATCTCCTATCGGTTGTCACTTATTTTTCATACTATTTATTTAATTTGTAATGGGTGTGTTGTGTTCCATAAGTTGAAGGTTATTTTTTTATCGATGATTTCGAATAGAATATTTAAAGTTTTTTTTTTGGTTTTCCATAGTTTTAAGGTTCTCTTACTTTCTTGGTGCATCCACAATGTGCTCGATGAAGTATATGGCATCTAGGGTGTTTATGAACACTTCCAAATTTTGTGTTCTTAAATATAGTCTCTTTTTTTAGGAAAAATATGGTTATGTTCAAACATTACTCTAACTTTAATGGGTTTAATTTCTTATTTTTCTTTCATCTGTTGGTTAGCCACAATATATCTTCATTCAATTTTCAGGTCACATTGTTATATAAAAATTTATCTATCCACATATCCATCTATCTTTCAATATATCTATTTATCAAACTACCTATCTATATTTCTATCTATTCCTATAAATCTAGCTAAATATCAATCTATCTATCAACGTATGTATCTATACATCTATTTATTTGTATATATATTATGTATATGCATATGTGTACATACATATATATGTATATGTACACATATGATTTTGTATATATGTACATGTCATAAGGGGGGAATAAATCAATAGGAAAACACAACAATTGAATCAAAATAACTTAATTCAAACAAGATTAGATCCCAAAATCCATACTCATGAAATGAAACTCTAAAATAATGAAATCAAACAATGTAATCCTAAGACAACATAAATTGAATTCAAAACTTTAAGAGCTATACCATCCCATGTTGGAGTTGTGTGTTTATTGATGTTTGGATATTATATTGCTCAATTCAATACAAAGCCTCCATTCTTGTTGTCACAAAAGCTTCAAGAACATGCATAAATGGTGAACTAGAATGTGAGGACAATAATTCTCAAGTGTGCTCAAGAATTGGTTGTGCACCACTTTGCTATGTAAATTTTAGATGATTTATGAGAAGGTAGAGGTTTATTTTATAGAATTCTTGTTTTGAAATGAACAATCAAGATTTTGTAGTAAAAATATCCTAATCAACAGTTGAGAACCGTTGAGAGAATTGGATTGGAAAGATTAGTGGATTTAGATTGCATAATTTGTGTGATTGGAAAATTAGGTTGAGTGGTTAGTGGGATTGAAGAAATAGATTGGGAGGTTAATGGGATTGAAAATAGATGAGTTAGTGAACTGTTTAGAGTGAGAAATCAATGTTCATGATTTGCTCAATCATAAAAGGGGTGAAGATAATTAATTAATTGAATTAATTAATTAGCATTTTGAGTTGAATGTGAAAGTCATGTTTGACTTTAACAAATAAAGTTATATTTGTTTGTTGACTATGTTGAATGATGTTGAATAATTAATCTAATTATTTAGGTTTCGAAAGGGGAAAGTGATTTAATTGAACTATTGAGTAATAACAATTTAATTGATTTAGGAGAATATGGTATATTAGCAACATAATTAAATAATTTGAGTTATTTAATTAATCAAGAGGAGTAAAGTTAGATAAATGGTGAAATAGTGAATTAATTAAACAATTTGAAAATTATTCAATTAATAGAGGAAAATAGGGCTCTTGATGTAAATTATGTGAAATGCAATGATATTAATGATAATGATGTCGATGATGAAAAAATGTCATTCAAGATGTGTGATATATGTGCTAGGTCATTTTTTACATGTGTACATTTTTCCCCTCTTTGGGACAAAGTATTGGTTGCTTTGTTTCAAATAATTCAATGTTAAGATCATAATTGAAAAAAAATTATATGCCTCACTATGCCCCAACAGTCAACAAAAGGATAATACAACACTAGGTTCCCCCTCGAAAGGTTGGCCAGAAAAATTATTTTTTGGTTCAGGCTCACAACAAGGTTTAATTGTATTGTAGATGTGTAGAGGATGAAAATTTAGGCTAAAAACCTTTGTTTATGGGTCAAATATTCCAGGGTGCCCCTAATTTCAACCTGGGAGGGTTTCCAAGGTAAAAAATTAGGGTTTGGGAGGGTTTAAATGGTATTAGGTTGAAATTAACCCTCATTTGCACTCCTTGATTTCATAATTTCTTGCCTCTAGAGTTTTTGTGAGATTTTCTTCTGTAAATAATGATTCATGATGCATCGAGTTCTAGGAGTTCCACATAGGGCAAAGGCAGTCCGAGTATACCAACGACTAGCTACTGCAGGGGCTCCGATACATATGTCTTTAATTTTCACTTTCATTTTTTTTTGTACTTGTAATTAATGCTCAAACGCTTTTTTAGGCAATAGCGACAATCTAAGAATTTTTTCACTATTGGCCCAATTTTGACGCTATTGATCTTGTAATATGGTTTCCTTTGTAAAAAATAGTCATGATTGAAAATATTAGTGCTATTGTTGAAACATGTGCGCTATTGCCAAATATTGGCACTTTTGCAAAATATTAACGCTTTTGCCAAATATTGGTGCTATTGAAAAAATTGGGCACTATTGCCAAATATTTGTAATATTGCCAAAAATGTGAGCACTATTAACAAAAATGCTCATTATTGCCTAGAAAAAGTTCGCTTTTGCTCCAAAATTACTGATTAGCAATGTTTAGTTTTAGTTTGAAGTTTTCAAAAAACTTGGCATTATGCGTTGACTGTTTGCAGGCTGTCCTTAAGCCTTTGTCTATGTGAGAGTGATGTCCTCAGTTGATTGAAGGGTTGACTGATTTTGATTATACACAGAGATTTCCTTGATGTCATAGGTTTGCACTATATTACTCATTTTCCATTGCTCAGAGCTCATTGATTCATGATGACCACTTTGGTGGAGAGGTGGCATTTTGAGACCTCTTCGTTTCATTTTCCTATTGGAGAGTGCATTGTGACCTTTGAGGACGTTTAGAGGATTCTTAGGATCCCCATTCATGGAGATCTTGTTACATACAATGTTGGGCAGGATACCTTAGTGATGCAGAGTCTATTGGGTGTGGAGTAGTTGTAGGTCATCAATTTTGAGATCGATTTGGGGTCTCTTTGTGATGGTGTCGATCCTGTGGTTCATGTCTTGGAAAGTATTATTACTGGACCTTTGATGCCTGATAGGAGGACTAAGAGGTTCCCTATTGGTTGGGGTATTGTTATTGAAAATATGATGTAGGAGCCCATAGTGTATGCTTGGAGTCAGTGTGTGTTGGCCCACCTTTACATATATATGCACAAGGCCGTTTATATAGATGGTAGCAATATATTTGTTAAACCCAATTTATTTCATTTTTGGGCTTGGGAGAGGATATTGATTATTCAACCAAAGGGCATATGGAGGGCAGTTTTTGATGATGTGACAAACTTTATATGGCAGCCATACAAGGATTATGAGGCATGGATAGATGATCAACAACAACTGGTCTACTATAGGTAGACTCATTTTTTGATCGATCATTCTGATCTCTTGCTCAAGAGATATTTACCAGATAGGGTATTTAAATAGTTTGGAAAGTGCTAGACTCAACCCACTAATGATTATATTGCCATTTTTGGACATACTACATAGGAGGAGTTCGCTTAGGGGGATCGTGCTGATTTTGGTATGGTAGTGGCAACCTTTAGAGCATTAGGAGCCTTTCCATGAGGTTGGGCAGTTGGTCTTGTAGATCTTGGGACTACATGTGATTTTGATGGTTGGTGGGCCCACCACAGGCCCCTAAGATTGACTATGCCTCATGGAGGTCCAATTCTAGGAGTTCATAGAGGAGGTCATGCTGAGCACCGACAAGATTGACAACACCTTAGGATCGTTCATGAGCAGCTGCAACATGTAAATGATCAGCAAGAGTAGTAGCATGATAGGAAGCAATAGCAGTAGCATGTTGGGTAGCAATAGTAGTAGGGACCATAGGTTCCTCAGGGTCCTCCCCCACAGGGGGATATGATAGCTCAGTTAGCTCAGATGACAACAAAGAGGGATGTAGTTAGAGTAGAGTAGGATGTTGAGATTATACAACAACAGGCTAGCGAGGCATAGGTTTTGATCATGAATGGAGAGAGTGACACATTCAAAGTAGAGTGGGATACTCCCCATTAGGAGAGAGACTCATTGAGACAAGAGTTGGCTATCGAGAGGCAACACAGACTTACAGTTGAGATATTGGTAGCCTCTTTTATTCCCCTCACTTAGTACCAAGTTGAGAGGGATCAATTATTATAGAGATGTACATATTATCAGATGCTCTATGAGGCATTGACTCCTAGTGCTCAGAGACGTCCATGATTTGGAGAGTCGAGTACCCAAATGGGTGTAGAGTTTGGTGATCAATCTGTCAGGAAGCCTGAGTAGCCTCTAGTTGTTCCACAACCCTCTTCGCATCATAGCCAATGTTATCCTAGATCTCCATTGTGGGACAACTAGCAGGGTTGATTACGTTTATGATCTTTCATATATATTGTATCAGAGACGCATGTAGACATATTTTTGTATGTATTCATCGACCCAGTTGAGGCCTTGTATATTTGTATTTATTTTGATCTCCTTTGATGTTGTATTACACATGACATTTGATGATGACATTATCCATTTTTGATGATATATGATATACCATGTTTCAATTCAGATTTATGATGTGTTATGAGATGCTTATGGATGATCATGGATATTTATATTTTCTCATGCTTTTTTTCTCTTTCTAATGTATGCATATGATATGGATGTATAATTTATATATCTATGCGATGAATGATGATATATGATGGATGATGTCTTATAGATTTATTATGGTCATGATATGTATTGATAAATTTTATGGATGTAGGATGCATGTGGTACTAATTATTTTGTGATGCAGGATGAAAATATTAGTTAGAAGAAGTGTTTGATGATTTAGAGATCGATGCAAATTTGATGTTGTTAGTTACTGATGAGTTTTGATTTTTCTTTCATAGAGGCTTCATATCTTTTAGCAAATCCTTTTTGATGTAGCAAAAAAATATGATGCACCAGGGTAATTAATAACCAAGGTGGCTTTATATCTATTGTGTGGACTTTGAGTTGGCACACAAAGAATATTCTTGCTCATATTGGACATATATAAATCCTATTAGATTGTATGGTTAAGTTGTGTCAAAACCTTTTAGACTAGTTACATAGAGAGGTATGAAGTACCTAATATGCAACTGCTACACTAATTGCCTCAAAACAACTTCCATACATAAAACAAGGCAAGCATTCACTATGGTAGTATCACAAAAAAATCTAACAAAATAAATAGAAATCGATAGTTAATGCCCCCATACCTTTTTCTCTAAATCCTTATGAACATCCTTGAGAGATCCTAGGAATGTGGTATTAAGATAAACCAAAAATATAAGGCTTATAAAAATAATAAAAATTGTTGTAGTATCACTTTCCATAGTTTTTTTGATGTTTCATGATGAAATCCATTGATGATTTCTATTGTGGGAATGTTTTATCTGTTAAGACTCATGTTTTAGGATTGTTGATAATGATTTTTCAAATAGATATGGTAGTCTATACTTAGGCATTGTTTTAACTTGATAGTTATCTAATCATTTTGATCTTCACCTTAGAATTTTTGATTTTGATGTTTGTTTTTCTTGCTGATTGCTTTGTCAAAGGGTGAAGGTGATGATTTTTTATTGTGAATGGAAAGTTTATTATGGATAAGTGATAAATGGAGATAGGCCCTTTTGTATTTTTTTGATTATTTGATGTTGTTTTTATTTTTTTTAGGAAATTCAGAAACAAATAGGGGGACCTAGTGCTTGGGGGCTAATAAGAGATTAGCCTTACCTATGTGATGAATGTAGAGATGTCGTAGTTCAACTAGTGTTGACTTAAAGCATAATTTACTTTTGGTATTTTGTGATTTTGTTTTGATTTTATTTGTTTTTTGGATGTTTTTGATTTTGATAGTTTTCGACCATGATGGGATTTACATAGATCCAATCCACTACTAGTTTTGAAATTTTCCCCCAGTTCAAGACAAGATTACCTTCATTAGGGGGCATGGATTTTGATAGTGCAACAAGGTTCAACACTGGATCAATCATCAAGCCATGGTTGGTTTGCATGTTTTATTATGGGATGAATGGGGTGGATGATTTAGATAGTGCTAATAGATAAAGATGCAAGTCTTATTCAAACGTAGTGCATGTTTACCAGGTTTTCACTATGCTTCCTATCCTAGATGTTCTAGAAAGTGGTTTTCACTTATATAATGTTTTATTTCTCTTTACTTTTTTCTTTCTTTTTTCTTTTTTTCTTTTTTAGCTTCTTTTTTTTCTTGGGGTACTCTGATGCGTTCAAGTAAAATACCTTTTGAGATGGCTACTATTCAGAGGTTCAGCTAAAGGTTCTCCCTCAAGAGTAGCCAAATGATAATCTCCAAAACCATAGCTTGCCATGATGATAAAATGACCTAACTAGTTTGGCTCAAACTCCCCCTTCTCATCCTAATTTAGTTGGATCTTTTGATTCTCTTTTAGTACTAGGTCCCCAACTTGAAAGCTTATGTTTTTTATCTTTTTGTTGTGGCTTTGTTTGAGACAATTATGGTAAACCTAGAGATGGTTTAATGTTCTCAAACACCTTTCATCTAGGAGTTCCAACTCATTCATTCTAGACACCCAATATTCCTCAATGTTGACCATGCCTTTTAGGGATACTCACAGTGAGGGGATTTCAACTTCAATAGGTAAGACTAGTTCAAATCCATAGACCAAGGAAAAAGGTGTGGAACCTATAGGTGTACAAATTTTGGTTTGGTAAGCCAATAGGGCTAGGTTTAATTGCAAATGACAATCACAACTAGTGTCATTAACAATCTTTTTTAGTATTTTTAGAATAGTTTTATCTGATGCTTTAGCCTAACCATTTCCTTAGGGATAGTAGGGCGTGGAGAATCTATGTTGGATAGAAAAAATTGAACAAATATCACAAATGTCTTGATTTTTGAATGGGGTTATGTTGTCCATTATGTTAGTTTGGGGAATTCCATATCAATAGATCAGATAATTCAAGATGAACTTGGATATTTGCTTTATGATGTAAGCTAATGAAATTGCTTATATCCACTTTATGAAGTATTCACTTGTAGTGATAATGAGCTTGTGCTTATTGGATGAAGTGGGATATATCTTACCTATTAAATCTAGTCCCCACAAGGAGAAAGGTCATTATGTTGTTATAGGTCTCAATTCCTGTGTCGGTGCATGAACAAGATCACTATGTTGTTGACATTGGTGGCATCTTCTTGAGAAATGTATGGATTATTGCTCCATTGAGGGACCACATTGGATATCGAATACCGACATAAGGACTTCTTCCACATTGTTGAAGTAATGTTCTATCTAGACTTCATTTGAATAGGGTGTTTCAAGATGAGTTGGGATTTCTACGTTTTCTTTTGGTTTGTTGTTAAGTCAGGAGGTATGATACCACATTGGATATCGAATACCGACATAAGGAGTTGCTCCACAAGGAATTTGTATTCAGGAATGTTTTGTGAATGTCAAGGAGTGAACCTATTGTCACCATAGTGTTGGTTGCTTTGTTGTTGATCCTAGGAACTTGTTCAAAGGTGATGATGATAAAGTACTATTTGAAACTATCCATCATTCTTTTATATGGCATTAGCTTGTCATCCTTTGTTTGATATTATCGTTTACTTTCCTAATGACTAGTTGGGAGTCTCCATAAACCTGTAGTTCCTTTTTCTGCCATTCTATGGCCATCTTCAGTCCCATGATTAATGCTTCATATTTAGAAATGTTATTGGTACACAAAAAAATAAATCTTGTAATTCTTAAGTATACTCTCCATGTAGTGTGAGAAATGAGATACCTACTCCTAAGCTATGTTGAGTGTGGGACCCGTCCCATCAAAGTACAAGGTCCAACAACTAGATTGATCAGTTAGAAGTATGTTTTCATCTAAAAATTATATTGTTAAAGGATGATGATCTTCCATCGGTGCATCTACTAATTGATCTATTATGATTTGTATTTTGATAGCTTTTCTATCAATGTACTCTATGTCAAACTTGTTTAGTATCATTTATTGAATAGGAAAATTGAGAGGGGGGTGAATCAATTATCACAAATTTTAACCTTTAATTCAATCACCAAATCTAATACTTAAAACTGCTTAAATGATTAATCATCAAATGCCAATGTAAAAACCAAAATCCAACACATAAACACAATAACACCAGATTTACATGGAAAAGCAAATGAGGGAAAAACCATAGTGAGGATTAAATCACACTATAGAGAATATCAAAACAGATTACAAAAAGGCTCACTGCCTGAAATAAGGACTCACTATCCAGAACAAGGACTCACTGTCCAACAAGGCTACAACCCAGAGGGCTCACAACCACAGAGATACAAATAATACAAAGAAGTCTTGTTATAGAGAGACTACAATACCAATGCAACAAAAGGATTCCACCACAGTCACTTGATTGACTTGCATGAATGATAAAGTTCACCTTTTGCTCATTGCATCTAGAAACTCGACATTAAGCTTCACACTAATCTTTCCACACACAACTCACACACACTTTATGAATAGCATCAATGTTGCATCTACTCTTTCACTTATCTTCCTTCTTTATTCTTGTATATTTTTCATTACTAGCTCATCCTATATTTATACCATCTCCAACCTTGAAAAAGATCCAAAGTCGACCATCCAAATTCAAATTCAAATTAGGTTTGTGCCAAAAAATCCTATGATGGAATTAGAATGAGGGTGACCCAAGCACACACTTCACCAGGACCCAAAATAGATCCAACACGCTTCATGAACTTCAAAGATAGTGCTTAACGCAAGGTCGGCCAAACTAGTGTAAAACACATAGAACAATTAAGCTCGAAACTTCCAAAAACCAAAAATATCTTCAATGCAATCAAAACATCATAACTCTAGAACCACAAGTCAAAAGACTTCATCAAAGAGAAATCCAGACCAACAACTTTTCTCCCAAACCTCAACCAGAACATAGGAAAACATAGTTCACAAGTGGTGAACACAACTCAAACTTCACAACAAACCAACAACCAAAAATATGGATATAGCAACCTTCAACAACCATGACCAACATATATGAACCACATGAATATAGGGGAAAATACTGGATCATCACCCAGAGCAAAAACTGAATACATGTAAACTTTCTTTAATATGATTTTCTCAATATCCTCAACATATGCAACCAATAACTTGTAACCATGACACTAATTGTTGGAAATATGTGCCTCAAACATTACAAGTTGAAACCTCCATTAGAGCCAAGTCAGTGTGACATCCTATTTGTCTGGCCAATTAGCAGTTTGTTTTATTCAATTCTGAATAGGTCACTGTGACCTTGTTATTGTCTTGCCAAAAGGTTACACTGTGGAGTCTATCACTATGACATAGTGTGTTCGTTATGACCTCATAGTGCTCGGGAGACCTCTGGCTGAAAGGCCATTCAATTGTGTATTGAGGAGACTCTTGGCAACTATGGTCTTCGATGAAGCTAAAGGTTCTTGCTAAGATGTCTCAGTGAAGTGTTAATGTTTTGCTGATAGTGTTTACCTTGAGGTCCTTGAGGTAACTCATTGTGGCTTGGTGAGAAGTAACCATGAAAGCAAATGTTATGCCGACTGTGTTTGGTTTGTTTCATTAGGGAGACTTGGTTAAAGGAAGTGCCTTCGGTAAGATGTCCTACCAAAGTAGATATGTCTCAGCGATGAAGACTCAAGTTATAGTCTTCGGTGTAGCTCTTGTTGAATGGTGGTCATCAATGGAACACAATATTTTTGGTAAGAAGTCCTAGCGACTTTGATGAGTCTCGCTGATGTTAAACAATCTTTGAGGTAACTTAATGATCTCAGGGAGATGTCTTGGCGATAAGCTCTTGTCCTGCCAACTATTCTTCATAGTTCATTATGACTTAATCTCATCATTATAATGTCACACCAAAAGCTATGAGTTTGGGTGACAGTGATACATGTGGAGAACGTCGGTGTGAGGTCCTGGCGAGATCGATATGTTATGCCAACAGAATGTTTTCTTCGGAGTGACTTGTGACATCGGTATGAAGTATCACCGAAGCTCGATACTCTTGCTGAATGAAATACTCATGTCTATATGACTTCGCTATAACCTTTGATGTCTCGCTATGATCTCCTAGTGAAAGAGATAGGTCAGGGTGACTGCATGATGATTCGGTGTATCTCTTGAAGCTCGATAGAACATCCTAGCGACTACAATGACTCTTGGCGACATTGGTATGAGGTATATGTGGCATTGGCGAGACACTGTTAGTGTCTCACTGAGATGCCAGAGCATTATGAATTATGTTGACTGTCTGACTGTCATATGTGGAATCTCGTGGACGAATAGAGGAAGTCAAAAGTGAACCGTTAGCAGTTGGTTCGTTGTGATAGTTCTATGAGAAAGCTTGATAGTCAGGAAACACCATGGATATAGTTAGAAGTTGTAGATGCTTGGCAATTGGATAGTGGTTCGATCAATAGTGAAGTGTGAAGTGTTCAAACTGTATCAGTAAAGGAATTAAAATCTGTAAAAGACTATAACTTGGATGTTTCTGTTCGAAGAATGTTCATGGTGAATGTTGATGTATAATGACACCAGAAAGATAAGTCTAAAAGTTGTATGTAATTTTCATTACTGTAATACAAAGTGATTTCTCTTGGTGTGGTGGGTTTTTCTCCCATAAGGGTTTTCCCACGTATATCTGGTGTTCATGTGTATTTGTCAAATACTTTGTTTCTGTAATCTATTTCATAGTGCATCTTAACTTGACTGTAACTATAAATTTTAAAGTGTATCTACATTCTTTCTTGAGGTATTGGCATTAAGAGATTTGTTTTTTGCATCTAATTTTCCTTACAAGTGGTATCAGAGCCTGGCTAGTTGTGTTATCCTTGGGGGTACTTTGGGTTTTTTGTGTCAATACTATTCAGTGGGAGTCTTGTAGAGATTGTTATTTCTATTTACAGATTAAGATGTCTAGTTCATCTGGAAGATTGAAATAGAGAAATTCAATGGCAGTAACTTTGAATTGTGGAAACTCAAGATGGAGGATCTCTTAGTAGATCAAGATCTTTGGCTTGTTGTGTCTAGAACTAAACCTACAGGCATGAAGCAAGAAGAATGGGACCTTGTAGATAGAAAAGCTAAGGGGCTGATAAGGCTCTATTTGGTAGACTCAGTTCTTCTCAATGTGCATGGAGAGAAGACTGCCTCTCTCTTGTGGAAAAGACTAGCGTCTATTTATGAGGGGAAATCTTTGGTGAATAAGCTGTTTCTGAGAAAGAAGCTCTACTCTTTGAGAATGCAAGAAGGATGGTCTATAGCTGATCATTTGAATGCATTTAACATGTTGCTCACACAATTAACATCTGCTGGTGTGAAGATTGAAGAAGAATATCATTGTATGCTTTTGTTATGTTCTTTGCCAGACTCTTGGGATCATCTGGTGATGGCTATTGGGAGTACAACGTCTAGTTTCAAGATGGAAGATGTTGGTTCTTTGCTGTCAGAAGAGATGAGAAGAAAATCTTCTGAGATGGCTAAGGAAGCTCTTGCTGTCAGAGGAAGGTCAAAAGACAGAGGTAAGAAGAAGGACAAGAAGTCCAAATCTAAATTAGAAAGGAGATCAAATTCTCCTAGCAAGAAGTCCAAGGTGAAATGTTGGAACTGTGGGAAACTTGGTCATGTCCGAAAGGATTGTAAAGAGGAGAAAAAGAAGAAGAAGGGCTCCTCTGATAATGGTTCTTCTCATAGTGATGGTGACACCTTCATTGTAGCCTTGGCTACACAGGCATCAGATGATGTCTGGCTGATTGATTCTAGAGCATCGTTCCACATGAAATCTCATAGAGAATGGTTCACAAAGTATGAAGAATACGATGGTGGAAAGGTGTACTTAGCGAGTGACTCAACTTTGGAGATAGTTGGCTATGGAAGAGTCAAGATACAATTCCCTGATGGAAGAGTGAAGGGAATCAATAATGTTATGCACATACCAGGTTTGGCTCAAAATTTATTGTCTGTAAGTATGCTAAATGATATTGGTGTACAAGTTACATTCTCTAGAAATTGCTGCAAGATGACTAGGGGTTCAATGGTGCTGGCTAGTGGTGCTCGAATTTGTACCTTGTACAAGCTGGATCCACAAGTTGTTCAATGTAATAGTGTCTCTTCAAAGTCATTGAAGGCTGCTCATGGAGGTAAAGAGGGAAATATCCCTAATTACGTAAACTCTACGGAAGTGCAACTTCCTATAGAGAAGACTATGCTTTGGCATCAAAGGTTAGGCCACATAGGAGAAAAAGTTTAAAAACCTTGAAAAACAAAAACCTGGTTGAGGGGATTGAAGATTGTAATCTAAAATTTGAATTCTGTGAATACTGTATATATGGAAAGCAGCATCGTGTTTCATTTTATGATAGTCCTCATAAATCTTCTGGTTTGTTAGACTATATTCATTTGGATGTGTTTGGTCCGGTAGATGTTCCTTCTTTGTCTAAATCAAGATACTATGTTTCGTTCATTGATGATTATTCAAGAAGAGCATTTATATATTTTTTGAAAAGTAAATCAGAAGTGTTCAGTCAATTTAAGGAGTTTAAAAATCTTGTTAAAAGTTAGACTGGTAGAAAAATAAAATGTTTAAGCATTGATAATGGCGGTGAATTATGTTCTGATGAATTTGAAAGATACTGTAAAGACCACGGAATCAAAAGACACAAGACTACACCTTATACTCCACAATAGAATGGGGTTGCAGAAAGGTTCAATAAGACAGTGATGGAGAGAGTACGAAGTATGCTTAGTAGTGCTGGTTTGGAGGAGTTCTAGGTTGAAGTTATTGCTACTACATGTTACTTAGTTAATCAGTCTCCAAACTCTGCTCTTGTTGATAAGACACCTATGGAAGCGTGGTCTGGTAAGAAGCCCTCTCTTAGACATATTAGAGTCTTTGGCTATGAAGCATATGCTTATGTGCCAGATGTAAAAGGATCTAAGTTGGAGAACAAGGCTGTCAAGTGTATTTTTATTGGCTATAGTGCTAACATTAAAGGATACAAGCTTTGGAATCTTGTTACAGAGAAGCTTGTATACAACAGAAGTGTAATCTTTTGTGAGCTAAAACCTTCCACCTTGGATCTACAGTCAGAGACAAAGTCAGAAATAGTAAGGATGTAGCAACAATTCCTCCTACACCAAAGAAAGAGGAATTGAAGATTCAAAATGTATCTGAAACTAAGGAGAGCTCAAGCAGTTCTAAAAGTTCTGAAGAAGAAGAACCTCAGCCTTAGCCAGTGAGGAGGTCAACCCAAGAAAGGAAACAACTAGATAGATATGGGTTCTCATTGATTGATTCTACTTGTGCCTATGCTTTGATTTCTAGTACTGATGAGCCTAGGACTGTGAAAGAGGCATTTAAAATGTCTGATTCAGGCTCTTGGTTAGAAGCCATGGAAGAAGAGATGGCATCATTGGATAAAAATGAAACATGGAGTCTGGTGCCCTTGCTTAAAGGCAGAAAACCTATGGGCTGAAAATGGGTATTTAAGAAAAAGATTGGTCTAAATGGTAGTGTAGAAAAATACAAGGCAAGACTGGTTGCAAAGGGTTATTCCTAGGTAGAGGGAATTGAATATGGGGAAATATTTTATCCTGTAGCAAAGCTAACATCCATTAGATTTCTATTGTCACTTGCAACAACATATGAATTCGAGGTTGAACAGATGGATGTGAAGACATCATTTCTTCATGGTGATCTTGAAGAAGAAATCTATATGTCCCAGCCTGAGCACTTTGTTGAAAAAGGTAAAGAAAAACTGGTATGCAAATTAAAGAAGTCTTTGTATGGGTTAAAGCAGTCACCTAGAATGTGGTACCAAAAATTTGATACTTATGTACTATCTTTAGGCTTTGAGAGATCAAAATTAGATCACTGTGTATATTATAAAGCTGAAAGTGATCAAGTGCTCCTTATTTCTCTTTATGTTGATGATATGATGTTCATAGGAAATATCAAGCTAATGATTTTTGATCTTAAGTCTCAGTTGTCTGCTAAGTTCAAAATGAAGGATATTGGTGTAGTAAGGTATATTCTGGGGATGGAGATAACCAGGGACAAGAAGAATAGAAAGCTTTGGCTTAGTCAAAGTAAGTATATAAGGACTATTCTAGAGAGATTTTGTATGAATGATTGCAAGAAGTTAGTTGTTCCAGTCATGCAGGGAACAAAGCTATTTGTTGAGGACTATCCAAAATCTCCTACTGAGATGGAGGACATGACCAGTATACCCTATGCAAGTGCAGTAGGTAGTCTCATGTATTCAATGGTCTGTGCAAGACCAGACATTGACCAAGCAATGGGAGTACTTAGTCGATTTATGGAAAATCCAGGTAGAATACATTGGGATGCTATGAAGAGAGTATTTAGATATTTGAAAGGAACTTCAAATTTTGCATTGTGTTACCATGGGAATTCTGTTGAATCATAGAGGACTCTCAACATTCATGGATACATAGATTATGATTGGGCAGGGGACATTGATAGCACGAGATCCACCAGTGGATACGTTTTCATGTTGAATGGTGGTGTAGTGAGTTGGATGAGCAAGTGACAAGCTGTAGTCGCTTTTTCCACTACAGAGGTTGAATACATGGCAACTACTCATGATTGTAAAGAAGCTGAATGGTTGAAACATTTGTGTTATAATATTGGTTTTAATGTAGGGGAAATAACAATTTTATGTGATAGTCAGAGTGCCATTTGTCTGGCAAAGAACCCAACTTTCCTTGCTAGAACAAAACATATTGGTGTACAATATCACTTTGTACGAGATATGGTTGAGGATGGAAAGGTCAGTTCAGAAAAGGTTGATACTATGGAGAATGTTGCAGATGCATTGATGAAGCTAGTGAGCACAGTCAAGTTCAGGTGGTGTGCCAGTTCAATGGGCCTTAGTGCCCATGTTTTTTAGTAAGTATTATTTATGCACTGGAGGTGCTTATATGATCTTCGTTAAGTGGGAGATTGTTGGAAATATGTGCCTCAAACATTATAGGCTGAAACCTCCATTAGATCCAAGTCAGTGTGACATCCTATTTGTTTGGCCGATTAGCAGTTTGTTTTATTTAGTTCTGAACAGGCAGCTGTGACTTTGTTATTGTCTTGTTGAAAGGTTACATTATGGAGTCTATCACTGTGACATAGTGTGTTTGTTATGACCTCATAGCACTCAGGAGACCTCTAGCCAAAAGGCCATTCAATTGTGTATTGGCGAGACTCTTGGCGACTATGGTCTTTGGTAAGGCTAAAGGTTCTCGCTAAGATGTCACAGCGAAGTGTTAATGTCTTGCCGATAGCGTTTACCTTGAGGTCCTCGAGGTAAATCATTGTGGCTCAGTGAGAAGTCATCGTGAAAGCAAATGTTACGCCGATTGTGTTTGGTTTGTTTCATCGGGGAGACTTGGCTGAAGGAAGTGCCTTCGGTAAGATGTCCTACCGAAGTAGATATGTCTCAGTGACAAAGACTCAAGTTATAGTCTTCGGTGTAGCTCTTGTCGAATGGTGGTCATCGGTGGAACACTATGTTTTCGGTAAGAAGTCCTAGTGACTTTGATGAGTCTCGCTGAAGTTAAAGAATCTTCAGGGTAACTTAATGATCTTGGGGAGACGTCTCGGCGATAAGCTCTTGTCCTACTGACTATTCTTCAGAGTTCATAATGACTTAATCTCATCATTATAATGTCACACCGAAAGCTATGAGTTTGGGTGACAGTGATACATGTGGAGAACATCGGTGTGAGGTCCTGGCGAGATCGATATGTTATGCCGACAGAATGTTTTCTTTAGAGTGACTTGTGACATCGGTATGAAGTCTCACCAAAGCTTGATACTCTTTCTGAATGAAATACTCATGTCTATATGACTTCGCTATAATCTTTGATGTCTCGCTATGATCTCTTGGCGAAAGCGATAGGTCAGGGTGACTGCGTGATGACTCAGTGTATCTCTTGAAGCTTGATAGAACATCCTAGAGACTATGATGACTCTTGGCGACATTGGTATGAGGTATATGTGGCATCGGTGAGACACTGTTAGTGTCTCACCGAGATGCTAGAGCATTACTAATTATGTTGACCATCTGACTATCATACATGGAATCTTGTGGACGAATAGAGGAAGCCGGAAGTGAACCGTTAGTAGTTGGTTCGTTGCGACAGTTTTGTGAGAAAGCTTGACAGTCAGGGAACACCATGGATATAGTTAGAAGTTGTAGACACTTGGGGGTTGGATAGTGGTTCAATCAACAATGAAGTGTGAAGAGTTCAAACTGTATCAGTAAAGGAATTAAAATTTGCAAAAGACTATAACTTGGATGTTTCTATTTGAAGAATGTTCATGGTGAATGTTGTTGTATAATGACACCAGAAAGATAAGTCTGAAAGTTGTATGAAATCTTCATTACTATAATACAAAGTTATTTCTCTTGGTGTGGTGGGTTTTTCTCCCATAAGGGTTTTCCCACGTATATTTGGTGTTCATGTGTATTTGTCAAATAATCTGTTTCTGTAATCTGTTTCATAGTGCATCTTAACTTGACTGTAACTATAAATTTTAAAGTGTATCTACATTCTTTCCTGAGGTATTGGCGTTAGGAGATTTGTTTTCCACATCTAATTTTCCTTACACTAATGACAACAAAAATTAGTAGATAACTAATTAAATTATTGACATAAATGACAATGCTTTCATTCCTTTCTCCATTCTTGTAACATCATTACCCACTTAGCAATCCTCCTTGGTAGAGTTGCTTTTGCTAATAGATACTTTAGGGGATCTACTTTTGATATCAACTTTACTTGTCTATTTAAGATGTAGTTTCATAACTTTTGTTCTACAAAGATGACAGATAGAAACACTCTTTCTATGGGTGAATAGTTCAATTCATAGACCACCAGTGTTTGACTAATATAATTGATTTCCATTTCCTTGTTATTGTCATCTAGTTGTGCTAATAGAGCTCCTAATGCTATTAGTGTTGTAGACACATATAGGATCATTGCCTTATCTTGAATTGGTGGCATTAATACTGAAGGAGTGAGTAAATAATCCTTGACCTGTTGGAATGCCTGATCACATCTATCATCCCATTTGAATGCTACGTCTTTGTGTAAAAAATGGGTGAATAGATGGCACTTGTCTACCAACTGTGCAATGAATCTCCTGATGGAATAGAGTTTACCTTATAGACTTCTCATCTGCTTCAATGTTCTTGGAGGAGGCATTTCTAATATAACTTTTTCCTTGGTGGGATCAAGCTCAATGCATCTTCTTGATACTATGTAATCCAACAATTTTCTAAAAGTCACATTGAATATACACTTCTTTGGGTTGAGACGCAAGGTGTATTATTCTAGCCTATAAAATACCTTTGCTAAGCTAGAAAAATGATCTTCTCTTTTGATGAATTTTGCTAGAATGTCATCCACATAATCCTCCATAGTAGTATGCAACATATCATTGAATATGGTGGTAACTTCTCATTGATAGGTTACCCCTACATTATTTAGACCAAATGGCATGGCGTTCTAGCAAAAGGTTCCCCGTGCACAAGTGAAAGTTGTTTTATTTTGGTCCTTGAGGGATATTTTGATCTGATTGTATCTGAAGAAACCATCCATCAGTGATATAATTTCATGCCCCATGGTTAGATCTACAATCATTTTGATGTTGGGTAGAGGGAAGTCATCCTTTAGGCAATCCTTGTTTAGATCCCAAAAGTCTATGCAGATCCTTATGCCCCAAGTGGGCTTTGATATTGGCACGATATTAGATACCCATTCAAGATAGTCAATGGGTCTGATGAAGCTCACATCTAGTATTTTCTAAAGTTCTACTTTTACCAAAAGTGTTATCTATGGATGCATCTTCCTTAGCTTTTGTTTGACAAGTTTAGCTCTAGGGAATATTGCTAGGTGATGTACAACCAATGCTGGATCTAGCCTTGGCATGTATGCATATGTCCATGCAAAGTTGATTTTCTTTCATTGATAAATGTTGAGTTCATCTTTTCATCAAGATCAAGAAATGTTGCATGGTATGCTATTTTTTATATTTCTATTGTGCCAACATTGATGGGTTTAGAGTCTTCAACTTAGAGTGTTGAATTCTCTTGGTATTCTATGGTGGGAAGATTGAATCCTCCATCTTTGGGTGCCTCAGAGAGGTTTTCACCCTTAGATGTATCCTTTTTTTTCTCTTTTCAAGATTCGATAAAGCCACATTGTTGTTTTCCTTAGGGGACCTCTTTTTTATTTTTAAAAATTTTACTTTATTTTTGCAATTGGAGGATGCAATCTCCTCCCCCCAAAATATGCTCCTTGATCTAGTTCCATTATAAAACTTTCTATATGATATCCTTGGGGTATATCCGTTTGAAGTCCCATGAACTTCACAATAGCCTCATCATTCTAGAATGAGTCAAAAACTAGTGTATGATGTTGTTGGTCCCAATCTATCAACTGTGGATAATGCAAGGATATCTTGTCATGGGTATCTGCAAAGCTTATTGAAGTCATAGCTAGGTTAGGCAAATTGTTTATTTCAAGGATCCATAAGGTATCTAAGTTATATTCACTAGTCATAGGAATCCCATTTGTATTCTTTATTGAATATACAGGTAGTCATCTAGACATTCACAAGTATCAAATGCCTCAACAGTGGTAGAAGTAGCTCCTTCCTCATAAGAGGTGTTTTTAGTATTTGGGATAATCACGTTAGATGCACCATAACCTAGTCCAAGATTCTTTATGTGTTGTTCTATATTGATTAGTTGTCTTCTAATTTTTTCATGTAGACCAAGGCCACCTTGTCTAGTGAATCCGATGTTTTGTGCTATTTGATACCCTTTGTTTTTTTCATCAATAGGCAAGGGGGTAGTGGTTATTCATTTCCTTCTTCTTTATATATCCACAAAGATATATCCTCTTCACACACTTCTTCATCTTGCGTGTCTCCCCACTTGGTGAAAATAGTGGGTTTGACTTCCATTGTGATAGTTTTTACATGTGTGATTTCTTTTGGTCCTCCATATGTCTTTGGTGTTGGGGTAAACATCCCAATGTAAAAGGATTGATTGAAGTGATATTCCTTGTATCCCTTGGATTTTGAGTTTGGTTTTAGGGGACTTAGTTGATAAAGGTGTAGTGTGATGCAGAGAAGGGGTGGGAAAATCCAAACAATCCTCAAACAAGCAAACTTTCAATCTCAAAGCATTCAAATGGTGGGTTTTCATTCACTAGCCCTCATTCTCCTTGTAGCCTTTCCAAGCTGGTTTTTCCTTCATAACTTGCAGGGTAAGCATGAAATTAAAAATGTAAAGACATTTCAAATACAATTTTAGGATTTACAACACATACCAAGAAATCAGATAGGACTCCTTTGTATGGAAGGGATCAAAATTTAATTGTCCCCTTTCCTACTAGGCTTAAAAGAGTAGAAAATCAACCTTTTCGGTCATAAATTTTGATGAAAATTTAATATTCAAAATGGAAGGCCAGTTTGGGATACCCTTTTTTCCCTTACAAAAACTATCTAAAAATGGGATAGGGTTGTTTTGGAACACTAGGGTCAAGAATTGGCTGTCCTACTTGTGATTAGGCCTAAAAGAGCAATTTGGGCTTGGTTCCAACTAGGGTCTAATTGAAAAATGCATTCCAAAATACACACCAATAAATCCTTGGCTTAGATAGGGTCCCCACATATATATCAACACCCTCCACCTACCATCCAACCCTTCCTTGTCTTCCTTAATGCAAATTTACAATTTTTCATGGGTTCTTCAATGTAATATATGAGAATATTAGGCAATCATTGCACCATAGCACATACCAACACATTCCTCTGCTCCTACAACTTTATGAAAATAAAAAATAGCTTAATCCTATCCATTCCACCAACTTTGAGGCCTTTTCACCAGTGGAATGGTGAGATATACATTTTTTCCTCTCAAGGCCAACCCTACTTAGGGTTTCAGGCTGCCCTAGGTAAAATGTCTCTAACTTACTTGAAACGTAATGAATTTGAGTGCTTAAAAAAGGAAAATGAAAAAGATTCATAGCACCAGAAATTCCAACAAGTTTCAGGCCATGGTGAGGACATACAAGTCCATACTATTCACTAGATCAGGGAAGAAGTGTTACAAAAATACAATAAAATAGAGATTTCTATTGCTTATTCTTCGAAGAAACTTCAACCAACCCTTTGGGTCGATGATACAAGGTTTTAAAAGACATGTCCCTTCATCTTCTAATGGTTACAAACTAATTTTCCATCTTCCAACATTTCAACTTCCACTTGACAACAAAAATGCAAAGTTGCTTTGTGAAACTTGACAACACTAACACTTTTTTTGCATTTACATACTAATTCACCCCCTAATGACTCAAACCTACCCAAACACCTATGAAATGGTCTTATAAGACCTGATTACATGAAATTGACTTCAAGTAAAAAAAAATTTCAACATTTGACCCCTCTTGGGAAATGAAAGCCTGAGCGCCCCTACACCACAGTGGAGGATGGAGGTAGTGATGTTGGGTCAACACATGAAAAGGAGTGGAAGGATATATCATTGTTGGGTATTTGGAGAATATTTTTATATTTCTCTTCCAACTTGGCATAATAATGAAAGGGTTCAAGATCAACATATATGGTAATTTCCTTATTTTCATAAGGAAATTTTAGGCATTGATGGAATGCAGATGGGACTACTTTCAAAGCATGTATCCATTGTTGACCCAAGAGAAGTTTGTATGGAAGGTTGAGATCTAGTACTTGACATGTAGTTTCTATTATTGTTGGTCTTATCTAAATGGGTAGCCTGATAGTTCCTTCTATATTTTTCTCCATGTCATCATAATATTTGGTGGTGATTCTCTTGTTTTTATCTATGAAATCATTGGAGTACCCCAATTGTTTCACAAATTTTAAGGCACAATTTTTTAGACCTGCACCATTATCTATGAGTACTCTCTTGACTTTGTGTTTGTGGACACACAGTTCTAAATAAAGAGCTTCATTGTGGAATAATTTTTGTGGAAGGTATTTTTCATAAAAGACTAGATGATGGGTGGATGTGATATGGCCAACCATGGCTTGGAACTGATTAGCATCTAGGTTGTTTGGGACTGATGTTTTGATAAGAGATTTCTCTAATATTTCCTTATGCATTGGAAATAGTTTTAAGAGCTCAAGGATGAGATTAGGGTGGGAGTTTTCTTAAGTTGGTCCATAATGCTATAGTCACTTGATGGCTTACTTGTGGCTTTTACTTGGGTTGGTGTGGGCAGACATTGTCCCTTCGTCACTACCTTTGAAACAATAAAGAGAAGTTAAGTAGAAGTCAAGAATTCCAAAGGCACATGCGGGTCCGCCCCTACAAACTTCTGCATGTGGGCAGTGCTAGCCTATTTTCCATTCTGAATGGCCATATGATGTCGACATCTCACCTTGTGGGCCCTGTAAGGGCCATGCCTCCCAAACCTACCAAAACATTGAAGTCTTGAGTCCTTTGTGGGCTTCCATCACCTCTATGGCACCATTCCCAATGACAATGATGAATGGTGAGGCTCTCGCTTCCTCTTGTGTCATGGATTCCTTTCTTCCTAGTGGCACCTCCAATTCACCTGAAGAAATGACAAGTCCTTATTCCCTTTTGTGGACCATCCATTGTCGGGTGCGTCTATGAACCACCCCTCCTTCTTCGTTGTTTGTAAGCAGCTGTTGTCCCACACCCGTCTACCTTGCGGAACTTGACCTTGCGATTCCCCACCCCCCGAGATTTTATTAAAAATGGCCAAGTAAACTAACCTATAGGCTATTCTTTGCGGGCTGCCGCCTACAAAACACTATCATGAGACTTCCATTAGCAAATAGTCATGCCCCACTATCCATCCGCATAGCAGAGCTTGATCCCTCTATTGTTGTCCAAGTTCTTGTTCATAAATGACCAATGCTAGAGCCCTCTGCATACCTTCCTACACGAGTTGCCTAATGCGAGACACCATCTCGTGTCCACCATTTATAAACAACCATCCTCAGATGACATTTTGTAGCTTCCTGCCCACAATTCCCTAAGTGACCAAGCCTTGAGGAGGAATCCTAAGTTGTTGGAACTGCTTGTGGGTCCTACCATGTGGGATTTTGTTTGCGGGTTTCCTCCTCCTGAATGCCATTTCTAAACAGAAAGGCCACAAATGGGCTTGATGATGCCTTCCTCTGCATGACTTATGCCCGCATAGCCAAAACAATCAAACATATGCTTTCAAGAGACTTCATGACTGAATTCCTAAATGCTTTGACCAACCCTTAGAGTCTAAGTGCAAAAAGTTGGATGCAGGTGGCCGCTTGCGGGTCACCGTGCCCCCAACACTATTCTATTCTAAGTTGCTTTTGATGGCTGCTAGCCCAGGGAAACCCCCAACCCTAGGCCCAAATTCCCTTAATTGGTCCAAATGAGTGTTAAAAGATGAATTTTAATGAATTTTGTGAACTCTGGAAGATGAATTATCAAGTCTAACCTCCATTTTGTAGGATTTCACTTATTTTTCCTTAGGTTTTATATGAATGTGCTCACTCTGCCTTTGTCTTTAGGATTTATAGAATATGTTGCAGGACCCTTGAGAGAGTCTGCAAAAAAGGAAAAGGGAAAGAAAACTACCAAAGCACCAAGTGGAAAAGAGGAAAAGGGCCAAATGAAATATTAGTTCCACAGGGTGGAAATCACCTCCAAGATCACTTCAATGTGGGATTTGATATCAGATACCAATTTGGGACACATGGACATAGAAAAATTACGACAAAGACTCACAAGCAACCCCATCATTGAAAATGCAAGAAAGATTCGAAAGACTGGTCTGGCCAAGGCAGTAAACTTCCCACCTACACTTGTCGCTCTAGAACTAGTGATGGCATGCAAGGAAGCCTGCCATAGTAGCAATAAGAAGATTATCGATCACAAAGGCAGGGTGTTGATGGACTTGTCTGCTCAGTCCATAGGAGAAACCTTCCATATCCCAACATTCAATCCTGTGGAGGAAACTGAGAAAGATTATGCAGAGAACACATGGAAGGCTAATCCCTTAGCATGCAAAAAGCTAATCAACCAATATTGGTTGAAAGAGAAGACGAGTGCCGCTAAGGTACCATAGGAGCTTTTCATAAATGACTTCAATGAAGATTACCATGATTTGGTTACTTTATTGATCAAAGTAATGGACCTCCTTGGTGCAACATTCTTCCAAGAGTGGATGTTCTATTTGATAGAGGAAATTATTCATAGAAAATAAAAATTCAACAGGGCCAAGATTATTAGTGAGAACTTGCATGCATAGTTCATGGCCGTGAAGAAGACTTCATAGTTTTACATGACCTCCTACTTGGTGTACCTCCTAGTGCAACCTTTCCCATACAAGGGCCCCTTTGTCACACCAAATCCAAATCCAAGAAAGGAACTCAAGGTATATGACCGGTACCCCTAGCTACAATACAAGAACTTCAAAGGGGAATAGCAAAGGGTGAATGATGCCTTCATTGGGCATATTATCAAACTCCTTGGAGAGGACTTTCATAGGAGGTTCTCACATAGTGACCTCACTTTCATCCAAAGGTTTGGATTCTTATTTATTCAATTTACTGAATTAACTTACGTCAAAATGAAGGGTTTCTCTAAGAGACCATACAAGTTGCCTCTATACCCTAATGACTAGATGATTCTACTAGAGGTCTCCTGATAGCTATAAAATGCTCACACTCTGTTGAGTGATAAAAACTAAGTGGGGATTCCATACCCTCTCACATTTGGGAAAGGAATGTACTCTATCCTCGCGACCCTGTGCATAGAATATTTAGAGAAGAAGATAATAGAGTACAACTTGGATCGCTACACAGCTTGTCCAGGGTTCGATCCATATGGAAAATTGAAGAGTATGGTTAGGAATCATTTTACTCATCGACCCCACATCAAAATTTTTTGGGCAAATTGTGTTGACAAAAAAGAAGTGTGCATGCAACAGTATATGTAGATCACAACCCAATTTTTCAAGTCAATCAAGCTTTTCTAGGTACCAGATCAAATCGTGGAAGAGGAGGACACCATCATGGATCCTAGATTTGATGTAGTTGCTAACTTTATGCTTCCCCTGATAGAATAGAGTGAAGCAGAGGTCAATGAACTTGACATTGTGATGATAAGACAAGACAATGGGTTGATGCCCAAATTGCTTAGCTTAAGTTGTAGGAATCCATTTTGACATATGGAGAGCTCAAAGATGAGCTTGAGAGTGAGACAGATAGTGGGGCTAGTGTTACCCAAATTGAAGAAGCCCCAAAATATCCTCTAGCCACAAGGTTAAGAAAGATAAAAGAGGTATTTGAGCACCAACCTAAGCATAAGGTTTATACATGAAAGGCCTTAAAAGGTGAGACCTCAAAGAAGGAAAATAAATAAAGAGGATTTAGTGAAATTCCAACAATTGAGGAGGATCCCTAGCATGAAGGGGAAGAAGAGGCTAAGCAATCAAAGTCACCACCTACCTCTGCTTTGGCCATGACTGTTGTCGTTGCCACTCCCCTACCCCTGTCTCTCAGAAATTTCTAGTTTCCTCTCCACCTTTTGTGGACATATCCATCCACCTCACTTCCGCCTCTCCGACGACCCCCATTATGGTGCTAGATTCTTCTTCAGCCATGACATCCCCATTTTTGTCAACCTCACTTCCACTGCCATTGCCTACACTTTCCATTGTGGTATCCTCCATTTCCACGACCACTATGCCTCCTCTTACCTTGCCTGATGCCTTTGCTAAATATATGCAAGGAGTACCTATAGAGCTCTCAGGAGTAATCTTGAATCCCACTATCCAAGCCCTGATGGCTCAGATCGTTGTTGGCCTACCTATTCCTCCACTGCCCACAAAGCCACCAAGGATGGAGGAAACCATGCAAATATCGAAAGAAATGGAGAAGTTATAGAGGGAAGCTGCTAAGGGGATAATGGAAGAACCTGAAGATCCTTTTAAGGATGACTAATTCAAGCACCTCGAGGGTAGAGCATGCCTAAGTGTGGACAAGGTGGTAACTGATGAAGAAGGGTCACAATCTTCATAAGAGGATACTGAAGCTCTTAATGAAAGATACATCATAGAGACTTCTTATTAGGAGATTGATGAAGAGATTTCCCAACATCTCAAGGATGTGGGAGAAGAAGTTGAATATGAGTGGAAACCTCTTGAAGAGAAAGGGAGAGATACTAAAGTTAATGTGGAGGTACTCAAAGGGCCTCCACTAATTGGGCAAGACCAAGGCCCTATTCAAGAAGAGGAAGCACTTCCTAAGAAAGAGGAAAAGGAAGAAGAAAATGAAGCTGAAAGAGAAGCTAAAATAAAGCAGAGTCCCAAGCCAGAGCCTCACATGGAGCTTGAACAGGAAATGATGGAGGAACCATAGATAGAAGGTGTCACTATGAAGAACGTTTCTCCCACTAAGTCGGATAAGGAGAAGGCTATACTAATTTAGGACTCAGATGTGGAAGAAGAGAAAAAAACCTTGGGTCATGAGCAAAAGCAGCCCCAATATGAACAAAGGGAGGAAGGTGACCATGAGTCCCAAAAAGGGGAAGCTCAAATGCCTAATTGGCTAGAGAAGTAATTACAAAAGAGGACCCCAGTCCTCAACAATCCAAAGTCCAAGCTCAAAGCTAAACTTACCAAGGCATAAAAAAATACACCAAAAGAAAAGAAGTCAAGGGTACGTTCCCACATCATAGTTGATGCATTAGGATTTAGGACTATGCAGATAACCACTCCAGTGACAGATAAAGGAGAGGGTGTTAGCTATAATGTCTCTACCATCAACTTGGGCACTACTTCACGGGAGTAGAAGATTGATGAATTTTAGAGATCAGTGGCTACAATTATCCATCAAATGAGAAAAGATCAATCTTCCAAGGATGAGTTAAAGGCACAAGTGGCAAATCTCACTGCCTACATTTAGTAATGGATGTCAACTGAGGAAGCCCTTACTGCATCTTTTGCGCCCCAGCTTCTCTCTCAAGATGAGCTCTCCAAGATGGAGAGGATGAAGAATTGGTCCAAGGCTACCACATATTGGTTCTGGTGGGTGTTATACAGTAGTAATATGGGCATCCAACATGTTTCTTGGATGATAAAAAAGGTTTGAGATCTAAAAAAGTAGCTTATAGATAGACAAAAGATGTGTCATGGGTTCACTGAGCTCTATAGGATTACATATCCTAGGATTGAGAGCATCCTTAAGCTTCTGAAAGGGATATGGGAAAAAGAACTAGCACTTGTTAAAGATGACCACTGGCTCGTAGAGATTTGGAAAATGGGACTCGATCATCGAAAGGATGTATTGAAGGGAGTCTTGTAGGACATTGAGCTCGACCTCTAATGGGTTACGAAGCATCAAACTGATAATGAAGACTATCACAAGATGCTTACTGACTATGACATGCTTGCCCTGGAATTAGATCCTGAGTAGATCAAGCCACTCCTCTACATGAAGATGGAACAAGGGGTAGCCAATGTATCGTCACCGAACTTCATGGATTTTTCTACGAGGGAATTCATTTGGTTGGAATAGGTCATTAGGGACACACCTAAATACATGAAGGATTGGGAGAAAATTATAGAGAGGTTCAAGAAACTTAACTTTAGAATCTCCAATCTAATATCCTTGAATGGGACAAGCTCCAGGCATTGATTGGAAAATTTGTGGAGTATGCCAATCTCCAAAAGGATGCAGGGAAACCTATAATAGAAGATGAATCTCTGACAATATAGTTGTACCCAAAGGGTAGGCCACTACAAGAAAAAAGTGCAATAGTGTTAGGCTAGTACAAGACAAAATAGGAAAAATGACAAAGAACGCATTTTATATTAATAAATTTTGTTGGTAGGTGAAACCCTAACTTGTAGTGAGTATGAGACACACAATGTAAATCAATCCTGGCCATTCATTTTACTTTTTGAAAACTATAAATAAGGAGTCTCTCATTTTCAAAGAGAGAGTTGAGTTGTTGTAATGACATATTGCAAAATTTTTAATAGAAATTCATTGCTTTTGGTGGATTCTTTAGTTTCTCTCATGTTACAAGATACTTCTCAAATGTGATAGATTTAGATTGCTTTAGTTTGTTGTTCTAGATCTTTTCAAGTAGTTTTAGTAGCTTAGGTGATATTTTTCACTAATTTTGAAGAATGCTATTATGTTCATGCTTTCCATGTTCATGCTTTTTGCTGGTTATTAGAGGTAAACAACAGTGCGAAACTAGTTTGAACATAAATTCATTGTTGCACTTAAGTTTCATCTTTCATTTATGCTTTGTGGTGAATGAATAGTTGAAAAATCTACAGACCTTAGAAGATAGCACTAGTTTCATGATACTATATGTTTTGGTTAAGTGGAACTTAGTTATAGGAAGGTTGTCCACTGTAGCATCCTTCATTATCACTAGTCATCATTAGTTTTAGGTATAGGAACTTCCTTCTCCCTTTTCCCTTTTGACCTTTCTTTGAAATAGTAGTTTAGGAAAAGTTCGAACATCACTAAAAGATCAAATTTGATGTTGCATATGGAGTTGAGACTACAGTTCTGAACTTGCAGCAATTGCATATCACTCTTGAAATATTAGAGACTCCATTTGAAGGTCCAATCTCCTTCCAACTTAGCAATACATAAGGCTTCCCTGTGATTACCAACAAATCACTTTAAGCAACTAAGACATTCCAAGCATTGTCATGTCTTGAAACCCGAGAGACCTTGGGATAATTTTCTGCAACTTGTTTGTATAATTTTTCTTTCAAGAGAGGTAGTGCACTTATGCATTGCCTATGTTGCGAAGTGCAAAAAAACCCATCAACATAACTAACACTAGAAGGAGGGCCCTTTTGTTGTTAAGCTGGATCGAATTGGTTCCTCCTCCCCTGAAAGGTTCCAAAGAGTATTAAGATCAACACCCAACAAAGGGGAATTCCAAGAGCTACCACCCCATACCAAGGCTAAGAGGTCCAAACAAGGGGAAGCTTCCATTTTAGCCTCATCTTCCCAGCCCACTTCACCTTCTTCCATACCTACCTCTTCCATCCATCCACCCCACATCTCTCCTTCCTTTTTGACATCTCGACTTCTTTTTTGGCTACTCCAAACAACCTTCCAACCCTTCCTTTCCCACAACCAAGGTGTTTCCCCCACCCCAACTTTCCACTTTCAAGGTGCAACCCCAACCTCTGTCACCTCTTTACTATCCCAAGTAGTTGTAGCATAGCCAACATAGCCCCAACCTCCTTCCATGGCTCGGCTAGGAAACAATCCTTCTCCCTTGGCCTTCAACGACTATCATGAGATGCCAAAGAATCCAGGGGACTTTTGTACAAGGTTTTATCCTCACAATCCACATAGAATAGTAGAGGACATTAAGATTTTTTAAACAACATTGAAGGACATGCAAATAGAACATGAAGATGTGGCATGTAGGCTCTTTCCTTACTCCTTGGGGGAAGAGGCCTTCTATTTGTATATACACTTGCCCACTGGATCCGTCACCACTTGGGATCAACTCAAAGATTCCTTCTTGTATAAATTCAAGATTTTAGTCAGACCTTCCAAGTTATACCAACAATTCATGTCTGTCCTATGGGAAGTCAACAAACATATCAACTCCTTTAATGTATGGTTCCATTGGGCTTACATGAAGTTGTAGCCTCCTAATGTGGTTGATGATGCCTCAGCAAGGTTGGTCTACTATGCTACCCTAGACAATTTAACATCTGCACTTGTAAAAAGGATGCGCCCTCCACTTGTTAGGCTCGTCGATGCATATACGAAGGCTGTAACAACAAGTATAGATTTTGGGACAAAACATTGTAGGTCCTTTTCCATCCTTGGGGCTAATTTCTCATCCAACACAAATTCAAGGGCTCACCCATTCCTTGGCACATCAAATGTCGATTATGAATCAAGTCCCACAATTACTAATAGTGCCTCATCCAGAGCAACCATTGAACCACATTACTTGTAATGCCAATAGTATAAAACCTACTTGCAACAATCTCAAGTGACTTCACACTCACAAAGTTCAGAGTTTATGCCCGCTCAACAAAACCAAACCATAGTTTAGCCAATATTCCTTCAAAATCAAACATCAGAACCAAGCACCATTGAGAAGGATTAGATTGATGAGTTGATAGAGTTAGTGAATAAGATGTCAAGCGAAATGACACATTTAAGGAACTAGAACAATCAATTGCAAGCTTCTTAGAGAAGTATCCAAGCCAATCTCAATCGACATTGTCATGACAACCACGATGCAGATGCTCCCCCTGGACATAGTAATGAGAAAGGTCAGAATTCAAATTAGAATTATGAGAGAAGGCCCTCCCAGAGAAAGAACCAGACATGGAACACAAGGCCAAGTAATGGAGGCATTCCTACACCTCTAGATCAACTAGTCAATGCTGATAAAATAACGAGTGGGGTATACCTAGCAGAGGCAACCTTGTTAGGATGGTGCAACATTCACAAAACAAGTAGATATTTAGAGTTGGACTACCTAGAGTTTCAAATAGTGGAAAAAATCTTCCAAATAGAAGTCCAAAATGTGGTGGATGGTGTTGGTGATCAAGATATAGTTCTATTTGAGCCTTATGATTCCTCTATGCTAGTGGTTAACCAGACTCCTTTCCTGTGAAATGAGAGCAATGCACATGAGAAGGAGACTACTATGACAAAGGATGAAGAAGCGACAGAGGTGAGTAATGAAATGCCATTATCACAACTCTTTGATTCAGTAGATAATGGTCCATTAGATGAGGAAGAGCTACATGAGGATGAGGTATAGATGTTCCACCAAAGGACAACCCCTTATTACTTGAGAAACAAATAGGTAGGTGGGGGTCCTTTTACCACTTCTACTCCACCCAATAACTTTAGCACTCCACCTAACCCAAACACTAGTAATAACCTAGGTTATCCTCATGTTACCACTCAATATTTCAACAAGAATAGGCAACAAAACTAGAATCAAAATCAGCCCACTAGTTCCTCTCAGGATAAGCCTTTTGGAGAAGAAGTAGAGCAGATGGTTGAATACGTAGCTGAGAGAAGGTGAAAATCAGCCTGTCAGCCTTTGAATTTCTTAGGGTTCCAACAATTAGAAATGCCTTCTTCATGATGATTAATGGGATTGCCCCATCCAAAACCATGCAAGAGGGTCTCCTTTGAGGATTTACACAACGAGCCTGTAATTAGGGAAATTCTAGGGAGGAAAGTGGATCAACAACCAACTCAACAAATAAATAAGCAACAAGTCAAGGAGCAAAATCAGGTGCAAACATGAGATAAAACTAATGAAAAATGCAAGGCTCAAGTAGTCTAGATGGATGCACCCATGGGCTTGTTCCAAGGGAAGATGGAAACTCCTCCCTTCCTGACCACTATCAGAGTATTTGGGAAGAACTTGCACAATTTCCTACTCAATTCAGGAGCTTCAACTAATGTCATGACTCTTACTGTATGCAAGGCATTGGGAATAGTCCCAACTCCCTCTAGATAGAAGGTAACTCAATTGGATAATACCAAGATCAACGTAGTCGACAAGATCAACGTGATACCTATGCAAATTGCTGCTGATCCAAGGGTGCAACAGACCATTGAAATCCAAGTTGCTAATATCCCAAACACCTATGATATAATTCTAGGGAGAGACTTCACCAGGGCATTGAATGGATATGCTATGATCAACTTTTCTCACTTATGGCTACCATGGAAGGGGCTGTCGAACCAGATCCGCATCGATTGAGAACCCCACATGAAATTCATGATCATAGAGTATAACAACACCAATGAAGTCCCATTTGTTGAAAAGGAGTTGGGTAACTACTACCCAATTTCCTATCAAGATGACTCAATATTCTAGGAAGAGGAGCTGGCCAATGTAGTCCTTCTCATTCTATGTAGCCCTCCTACCAACCTCACCTACACCCCTTCGAGTACAAAAGTATTGATTGAATATTATGTTGAGGAAAATTATTAGGATGGAAATCTTGGACTGATGGAGGACTTACAAGAATTTATGGAGAGGTGTGTGCAAGATTAGCTCAACTTGGGAGTAAGAATGGACTTTCGAGAGCTCCTGTTACTTAGTTGGTGCAAGGTGCATAACACTGCTCACTCAGAATTTGAGTGTTGCCTTTTTCAAACAACAATCAAACATATCAAGGGGTAGGTTACTATGAAAGAAGAACTCCAAACCATGTAGACAGATCAAAGCAATACACAATCTGGCTTACCACTTGGATTTTCCAAGGGAAGTGAGATATCGAGGGATGAAGCAAGCTCCGCAGATCCCAAGGTCAAAGAATCATCCAATTTTTGGATGTTGTGATTTGATGGTTCTACGTCCAATTAGGAAGCAGGAGTGGGATTTGAACTTATCAGCCCCACAGGTAAGACATATTTTGCTTCTCATAAGCTCCAGTTTCATTGCACAAACAACCTAGCAGAGTATGAAGCATTAGTCCATAGTCTTTCAATGGCTCTAAGAAAGAAATTCAAAATGGTGCAAGCCTTTGGTGACTTAGAATTAGTAGTGAAGCAAGTCAGGAAGATGTATTCCTGCCATGATAGAAGGCTAGCAAATTATAGGCATAGAGTCTAGGATCTTTTAGAGAGTTTAGATGCATTCAATATTCAATTGATCCCTCAAACTAAGAATCATACCGCTGATGCCCTAGCTCAAGTAGCTAGTACCCTCCAACCTTTGTCATTGTCTGGCCTCAAAAAGTTCACTATTGAGCTCACTTCCACTCTGCCACTGCCAGACAACGTCACCAACTTCCAAGTGTTCAACGATGACAAGCATATCTTGGATTTCATTACAAGTTCTGACATATTTGCAACACAAATCATTGATGAAGTAGAGCCTGAAGAGGCCGAATTAGATATGGACAGAGTCATCAATCTTAAGATGAACATAATTCCATGAGGCATGGTTTAGCTTGAAAGAATATTTGATTTGGATTAGGATTATCTAGTCAAGAAGGCTTCTATTGACAATCAGTGTGATGCCCACAACCTAGGGATTGATGAAGAAGTCAAAAATGTGTTCATTGGTAAAGTATGCACACTAGAAGAAAAGAAAGGGATCATTGACGCTTTGTGTAAGTACCATGATGTGGTTGCATGGAGCTACAAGGACTTGAAGTAGTATGACACCTCCATCATCACTCACACCATCCCTTTCAAGCCAGATATGAGGCCTTTTTTACAACACCAACACTCGATCAATGCACTGCTGGAGCATATTATCTACAAAGAAGTTCAAAAATTGTTGTCCAAAAGTATCATATTCTTGGTTAGACATTCCACATGGGTGGAAAACTTGGTTCTAGTTAGAAAAAAGAATGGAGAAATCAAACTATGTGTGGAATTCTGCAACCTGAACAAAGCTTCAGAAAAGGACAACTACCCAATCCCTTCATTGGATGACATGTTGTAGATAGTTAATGGATCTCAAATGATGTCCTTTTTAGATGGATACTCCAGGTATAATTAGGTGATGGTGTAGTATGAAGATCGACATAAGACAATGTTCACCACTAATTGGGGAACCTTTGCATACAAGAGAATTCCCTTTGGACTCATCAATGTCAGTGCCACATTCCAGTGTGTGATGGATATCGCCTTCAAGGACCTGATAAAAAAATGCATAATCATCTACATGGATGATTTGACCATGTTTTCAAAAGAAAGGGCCAATCATGTTTTTTATTTGTGCAAAGTCTTCTCGAAGTGTAGAGAATTTGGTATATCTTTGAATTTAAAGAAGTGCATCTTCGTAGTTATAAAAGGAAAGCTATTCGAGCATGTGATTTCAAAGAAAGGTATCTTAATAGATCCTAAACGCATCTAGGATATTTTGAAAATTTAGCTTCCAATTAGCAAGAAAGAACTAAAGTATTTCTTTGGAAAGATAAATTTTGTCAGAAAATTCATCACTGGCTTCGCTGAGATAGTCAAGCCACTCAATGCCATGCTAAAGTAGGATGCCAAAGTCAAATGGACACTAGAAGCTAAATAGACTTTTGAGTAAATAAAGAGGGAAATTTTGATGCACCCGTGCTAGTTAGCCCGGATTACCTAAAGTCATTTTACATCCACTCCTTTGCTTTAGACCACTCTTGTGCCAACATATTAACCTAGAAAGATGACAAAGGGAATGAGCACCTGAATGCTTTCATGAGTGCTCCACTGAAATATGTTGAGATGAGATATCATAACATTGAAAATAAAGCATACACCTTAGTCAAAGGAGTTAAGAAGTTTAGACATTACGTCTTGCAGAACAAGGTGTTTGCCATTGTGCCTAATTTGGTGGTAAAGACATTACTAATGCCGAATGAGCTTGGAGAAAGAATAGAAAAATGGGTCATGTTGCTACAAGAATATGAAATGGAGATTCAACCCATGATGTTGGTCTAAGGCCAAGCCCTCACCCGAATGATA
Organism: Sequoia sempervirens; assembly: GCA_007258455.2. Taxonomy (NCBI): domain Eukaryota; kingdom Viridiplantae; phylum Streptophyta; class Pinopsida; order Cupressales; family Cupressaceae; genus Sequoia; species Sequoia sempervirens. Next base: position 58,045 of record VDFB02351925.1, read on the forward strand.
GCCGAAACAATCATTGCAGTGGGACCCAAGTTTATAGTGCAACAATACCAATTGGAAGATGTTTCTCCTAAGGAGTGGTATGATGACATCGCTAACTACCTACTAAATAACAAGTGTTTTCCCCAACTATAGGGAGTTCAAAAGCATTCTCTTCGACTAAAGAGAAACAACTACATGCTATAGGGGTCCATATTATACAAGAGGAATCATGAGGGTATTTACCTCAGATGCCTTGGGAAAAAAGAAGCACCATGGGTATTGAAAGAATTTCATGATAAATTTGGCAGTGGTCACAAATCTGACCCTTCAACCACTCACTAGATCTTGTAGGCTTGGTACTATTGGCTAATGGTGTTTAACAATGTACACAATCATGTTTGAACTTGTCATGTGTGCCAGAATGTTGCAACCAAAGAACACAATGCTGCTATCCCATTGCAACTTGTGCTGGAGGTAAGGTCATTTGCTCAGTGGGGTCTCAACTTCATCGGTCTAGTAAGCCCACCATCCTCTGCAAGTCATAGGTATATTCTAACCACACATAATTATTGTACTAGATGAACAAAAGCAATAGCATGTAGATAGTGTACAACTGAAGTAGTTAATTTCCTTGAAATATTTATTTTGAATCGTTTTGGCTACCCCTATGCTCTCATGTGTGATAATGGCCCCACTTTCTCCTTGCTTAAATTTACTAGTTGGGAATTCAATTATGGAATTTCCCTCAAGTTCTCGTCGAGCTATTATCCCAAAGGCAATGACCTATCTGAATCCACAAACAAAAATCTGATCACTGTGATTAAAAAGATTCTTGATAGAAACCCTAAGGACTAGCACACCCAGTTACATTTTTCCCTATGGGAAGATCATACATGCCATAAGGCCTCTCTGGGTGATTCCCCATTTCATCTCATCTATGGCTTGGAGCCTTTCTTTCCCATTCACCTAAATATCCCTACCCTCCAGTTTATCAATACATATTATGAGGAGGGAGACTATCGAGAAGCTCGTCTAGCTAGGTTGCTCCACTTAGAAGAAGTCTTTGAGCAAGCCATTGAAAATTTCACCAAACATCAAGGTGTAGTTAAAAGGTGGTTCGAACATCAAGCCAAAGTTAAGGCCTTTAGGATTGTTGATTTAGTCCTTTGCTGGGACAAGGCCCATGAAAAGAAAGGGGGACATGAAAAATTTGACAAGCTCTAGCTTGGCCCCTTTCAAATCTCTGAGATTCTAGGAGATAATGCCTTTCGCTTCAAGACACTCACTGGAAGGATGTCTCGTTTCCTAAGCTCTCTAAGCTCATCATTTGTATATAGCTGTATATAGGTTAGAATAGGTCTCTTTACTTCATTGCTATGCCATTGCTTTTATTTTGCTCGCCTCCTCGACTGCTTTTGTCTTGTTGGGAGTGCTCCCCCATGCTTGATGTGGTGGTCATGCTCGGTTTGATGAATGGTTCACTTTTCTGCCCACTCTTATGTGTTCTCTAGATAAATCTTCACTCTTAACTATTGGTTTCTAATTGCTTATGTGGAGTTGTTTCCTTATTTGAACTCTAACTTGACCTAGAAAAATATCCTTGGTTGAATCATTTCACACTTGCCTCAGATTATACACGAAATGAACATTAAATTATTTTTTGAAGGATCATACAACAACTATTTTGAGGGCTAATTAAGTGAAAAATCTTAAGTCTACTGCAATGACCACTATGATTCCAAACCCATAGTAAGCTTCGATGCTAACACAATTGAGTGAAAAGAAAGAGCAATAAAAGATATCATAAAAGAAAGAAAGAAAAGAAAGTGTTAGAATTACATAACTATGTATGTGTGTGAACAACTCTATCGAGGCTATGGATGCTCGGTTGGTAGTAGAGCAATGTTCGTCAGGTCACAACAACAACTTTGTTGGGGCTATGGATGCCTGACTGGCAATGAAGCAATGTCCAAGTTACTTTTGGGGTTAGGCAACTTACGTAGCTTATTTTTCCTAATTAATAGTTGTCCATTATGTTTTCTGATGAAAGGGAATGAAATCACCATGCACACACTTCTGAGATACCCCTATGATCTAATTCAGCTAAGAATCTCATCCTTCTTCAAGTCTCTGAGTTCACCCGATGGAAACTAGCTTTTGGTCTACAAAACTAAGGATTATGGGTTCTGAATGAATCTTTATCCTTAGAATGCTTTAGAGCGTTCTCCCAGTAGATTCTCCATTGATTTTTCCTATAGCACACACAACTCTTTTGGAATGGGGACCCCCTCTTCCTTGCCTTCACCGAGCCACTTTTTTTCCTTCACCTAATTTTGTGTGTCCCCTGTTATGAGTCCAAGTGGTCAAGGAGTTCTAAAGTCATCATATTGAGTTGACCAAATTCACCACCCAAGAAATTTGTACATCTTTTACCTTTGCGAGCCTCCATTGGTAGTTTTCCCTTTGCTTTTTAGGCAAGCGTCCTTCTCTTGTCATGGGTTTTCCCTTGCAAGTTTCCCCGAGTAGGATTTCGTTTCACCTTCATCATTTCACTGACGATCAACCTAGGATGTCAGATCACATGGCAGACCCTACATCCTTTGTCATTGCCACCTCTACTAACCTACCAAACGATAATCATCTAGCTCCCTTCCGCACTGTGGGATTAGACCTTCCTGCCACTGATGCTTTTGAAAACCACACCTAGCTACCCTGTCGGCCGCTATACAAGTAGTTAATGTGGACAATTAATGCCAAAATTTTGATAAATGGGTCTTTCAACCTACCATTTTCATCCCTTTGGTCAAATTTTTTTCAAAGCTCCTGCCTACCATTGTCGCCCTTGCACCCACGCTACCTTTCAACCGACTTTAAGTGTTTCCTCCATTGAGTTCTTTGGGATCACCAAGTAATTTTTCCACCATCCTAGCTGTGTTCCTTCAAGTTCAGTTTTTGGGAGATTTGCTAAATATTAAAGGAGGAAACTCAAGTCCCTTAGGTTTCCATTTAAACATCAAAATTCACACAAACCCACCTTGAGAAACCTTCGAAAATCACTTAAAGTCGGCTATTTAAAGCCATGTAGAACATGACCTTTTTGTCATTGTTCTTCACTAAGGAATTCATGCCCTTGTGGTCCACAAGTCACTCTTCATCGCTGAGATATTATTTTAAACTTATAAGTTAGAACCTAGGCTTTCACCTTTGGCAGGTCCGCATATGCGAGCAAACATTGTCCCTTCGCCGCTACCTTTGAAACAACAAAGAGAAGTAGAAAACAAGAATTCTAAAGGCATGTGCGGGTTTTCCCCTATGGACTTCTACATGTGAGTGGTGCCAGCCTATCTTTCATTTTAAACAACAATCCGATGTCGACATCCTGCCTTGGGGGCCTCGCAAGGGTCACACTTCCCAAACCTACCAAAATGCTAAAGTCTAAAGTCCTTTATGGGCCATTCTCTAGGGATTTCATCACCTCTTTGTCATCATTCCCAACAATAATTATGAATGGTAGGGCTCTCACTTCCTCCTACACCACAGATCCCATGCTTCCTAGTGTTTCCTATAGCCTCGAATTCACCCAAAAAAATGCCAAGTCATTATTCCCTTTTGCGAACCATCCATTGTGGGGGTCCGTTTGTGGACTGCCCCTCCTCTATTGTGTGTAAATGGCTGCCAAATCATGTCCTTCCACCTTCTAGACCCTGACCTTGTGATTTCCATACCCCCACCCTGAGCTTTTATCAAAAATGACCAAGTAAACCAACCTGCGGGTTGTTCTTTGCTGGTCGTTGCTTGTTCCCCCTATCATCAGATTGTCATTTGTGAAAAATCATGCCTCGCTGTCCATCCACATAGTAGAGCCTGATCCCTTTGTTGTTGTTCGAGTTATTTCTGATAAATGACCAATTCCAGAGCTCTCTCTTGACTTGCCTACGCGGGTCACCTATTGCGGGACACCATCTCATGTCCATCATTTATAAATGGCCATCCTCTTATGGCATTTTTCAGCTTCCTGCTGGCAATTCCTTGAGTGAACAAGACATGAGGAGTGATCTCGAGCCGTCAAAATCTCCTGTGGGTCCTACCATGCAGGATTCCCTTTGTGGGTTTCCTCCTAAATGTTGTTTCTGAATGGAAAGGCCATAAATGACCTTGATGATGCCTGCCTTCACATGCCTTATGCTCGCATAGCCAAAATGATCAAATAGATGCTTTCAAGCGAATTCATGATTGAATTCCCAATGCTCCAAATGCCTAAATTCCTTGACCGAACCCTAGAGTCTAAGTACGGAAAGTTGGATGTGAGTGGCTACCTGTAGGTCACCATGCCTCTAACACCATTCCATTCTAGTTGCTTCTAATGGCTACCAACCCAAGGAAACCCCCATCCTTGGGCCTGCATTCCCTTAATTGGTACAAATGAGCATTAGAAGATGAATTTTAATGAATTTCATGAACTTTGGAAGATGAATTATTGAGTCTAACGTCCATTTCATAGGATTTCACTAATGTTTCCTTAAGTTTTATATGAATGTGCTCACTTTGCCTTTTTCTGCAGGATTTATGGAATTTGTTGTAGGACCCTTGAGAGAGTCTAGAGAAAAGGAAAAGGGAAAGAAAATTTCCAAAGCACCAAGAGGAAAAGAGGAAAAGGACCAGATGAAATATTAGATCCACGGGGTGGAAATCACCTCCAAGATCACTTCAATGTGGGATTTGATATCAGATACTGTAGACACGTAAAATGTACTGATTGACATTAGACATCTGATCCTAACCACTAACATTGCTTCATCCTGAATCATCCTTTGGTCTAACCATTTAATCAAATGCATTTATTTGATTAAATTAATTAATATGCCTCTCTTAATTAAATAAATCAGTTATCTAATTAAGTCATCCTCTCTCAATAATTAAATTAACTAGTCTAATCTAATTATCTCTATTTAATTAAATAATTAATTTTATTTGATTAAATATCTAAAGTCTATCCATTAAATTAAATAAATTAAAACATTATTTAGTTTAATCTAACATCTCTTTTAATTAAATAAATCAAAAGTCCTTATTTAATTAATCCTTTATCATATTCTTGTCATATTTGATTTAAATAAATCCACAAATTTAAGTCAAATAGGTCACATCATTTAATCCCTTCATTAAATTAATTAACCTTGATTAATTTAATCTCTTCTCATGTCCCATCCTCCATCTTTTTCCACTTGCACATGAAAATAGAGTTATTTGATTTATTAAATCTCTATTTTTTTCAATAAGGCATCTTTTAAGGAATATTCCTCAAATTTGAATTCAAAATCCAAGTGGACTTTGTCCTTCCAACAAGGCATTTATTCCATCTACAAAGTCCTTTTTCCTTGAGCCAAGTGGGATTCAATGCACCTTCTTTCCCTCTTAAATGTCATTTCAACAATTTCAAAATTCAAATATATGCATTTATTGACACATTCTTCAAAACTTGCACATCCTCCATCCATTCACACTTGGACAAGTGGTACTTTTCCATTGGATGAAATTTAGTCCCACATTGCTCTATTTTTGGCATTCTTTCAACTTGAAATTCTATAAATAAGAGGTTAATCTCCTCATTTTAATATCCACAATTGGAGTAAACTTACTATGCTCAAATATTTAGCAATCTTCATCCATACTTTTGAATTTATAGCTAGGTTATGCAGATTTTTATCTTGGAGCATTCATCACTCTTTATCAAAGTGGATCAAATTTCATCATCAAATCATCATTGCATCATTGGATTTGGGAAAGGGCCAATTTTCACATCAAATTAGCACCAATTCCCTCAAGAGATTGAAAATTTACTTTGCTTTAGAATAGGATTTGATATGTTTTAAGTTTTTGTTGTATTCTTCATTTCATTTCCTCTCTCTTTTGAAATTTAAATGAATTTCTTGAGGAGTCTACATTCTATCTTGCATTCGAATCTATTTTTTTGTTTGTTTCTTGTGTTATTGCAGGTTTAGGATATAGGTCCGTACAGATACCAATTTGGGACAAATGGACATAGATGAATTCTGGAAAAGACTCACAAGCAACCCCATCACCAAGAATCCAAGAAAGATTTGAAAGAGTTTCCTAGCCAAGGCAACTGACTTCCCACCTACACTTGTGGCTCCAAAACTAGTGATAGCATGTAGGGAGGCCTACCACAAAGGTAGGGTGTTGGTAGACTTGTCTGCTTGGTCCATAGGAGAGACCTTCCATATCCCAACATTCAATCCTATGGAGGAAACTAAGAAAGAGCATGTAGAGAACACATGGAAGGCCAATCCGCTAGCATGCAAAAAGCTAATCAACCAATATTGGTTGAAAGAAAAGAAGGGGAGTTCCGCTAAGGTACCATAGGAGCTTTTCAAAAGTGACTTCCATGAAGAGTACCATGATTTGGTTACTCTATTGATCAGAGTAATGGGCCTCCCTGGTGCAGGATTCTTCTAGGACTGGATGTTCTATTTTATAGTGGAAATTATTAATGGAAAAGAAAAATTCCACTGGGCCAAGATTATCAGTGAGAACTTGCATGCATAGTTCATGGTCGTGAAGAAGACTTCATAGTTTTACATGACCTCCTACTTGGTATACCTCTTAGCGAAGCCTTTCCCATACAAGGGCCTCTTTGTCACACCAAATCCAAATCTAGGAAAGGAATTCAAGTTATATGATTGGTACCCATAGCTAAAATACAGGAACTTCAAAGGGGAATATCAAAGGGTGAATGATGCCTTCATTGGACATATTATTAGAATCCTTGGAGGGGACTTTCATAGGACCTAGTCTTACATAGTTCCCTTGCTTTCATTCAAAGGTTCAAATTCTTGTTTATTCAGTTTCCCAAATTCACTTACATCAAAAAGGAGGGTTTCTCTGAGAGACCATACAAGCTGCCCCAGTACCCTAATGACTGGATGATTCTACTGGAGGTCTCTTGGTAGCTAGAAAATGCTCACACTCTATTAAGTGATAAACATTGAAAGGGGATTCCATACCCTCTCACATTTGGGCAAGGAATGTACTCTATCCCCATAGCCCAGTGCATAGAATATTTGAAGAAGAAGATAATAGAGTACAATTTGGATCACTACACAACTCAACCATGGTTAGATCCATATGGAAAATTGAAGATGGTCGGCAAGCATTTTACTCACCGGCCCCACATCGAAGACTTCTAGGCTAATTGTGTTGATGAAAAATAAGTGCGCATGTAACACTATATGTGGATGACTACCCATTTTTTCAAGTCAGTAGGATTTTTCATCGTACTAGATAAAATCATGGAAGAGGACACCCTCATGGATCCAAAAGAAGCAATTACAAAAGAGGACCCTAGTCCTCACCTACCCAAAGTCCCAGCTCAAAGCTATACTTTCTAGGGAACAAACAAAGAAACCAATAGAAAAGAAGCCAAGGTTACGTTCTCGCATCATAGTTTAGGGATCAGGATCGAGGAATATGTAGATAGCCACTCCAGTGATAGATAAAAGAGAGGGTGTTAGCTATAATGTATCTACCATCAACTTGGGCACTACTACATGGGAGAAAAATATTGGTGAATTTTAGGGATCAATGGATACAATTGTCCAATAGATGAGTAAAGATCAATCTTCCAAGGAAGAGTTAAAGGCACAAGTGGTGGACCTCACTGCCTACTTTCAGCAATGGATGTTAGCTGAGAAAGCCTCAAATGCATCTTTTATGCCCCAAATTCTCTCTCAAGATGAGCCCTTCAAGATGGAGAGGATGAAGAATTGGTCCAAGGCTACCATAGATTGGTTTTGGCGGGTGTTATACAATGGTGACATGGGAATATAACATGATTCCTAGATGATAAACATGTTTTGTTATCTCTAGAAGTAGCTTATGGACACAAAAAGATGCACCATAGGTTCATTGAGCTGTATAGGATTACATATCCTAAGATCGAGAGCATCCTTAAGTTGCTAGAAGGGACATAGGAAAAAGAACTGGCGCTTGTTAAAGATGACCACTGGCTTGTAGAGATTTGGAAAATGGGCCTAGATCATCGAATGGAGGTATTGAAGGGAGACTTATAGGATGTTGATCTCGACTTCCAATGGGTTACAAAGCATCAGATCAATAATGAAGACTATCTCAAGATGATGACTGGCTATGACATGCTTGCCCTGGAATTAGACCCTGAGAAGATCAAACCACCCTTCCACAAGAATATGGTGTTGGAATTATTGCCTCAATCTCATAAGTTGAAACCTCTGAGAAAGCATGGTCACTGTGACATTCATGTTGTCTGGCCGATTGGAAATTTAATAACCTTGTGTTTTGCTCATGTCGCTGAGACAAAGTTGATGTCTTGCCGAATGAAGTCTATTGCTGTGACCTCTTGTGTTTGGTATGACCTTGTGATGAGTGAAGACCTCTGGCGACATATTGCTCTTATTAGTTGTCGGGGAGACTCATGGTGACTAATGCTTTTGGGGAGACCTTTGGCTAAAAGGCTTGCTTGGTGTGATGTCTCATAGATAATGGTGAGTCTCGCTGATGGGTATACATTTAGAGTCTTCACGGTAACACAAAGGGTTCGGTAGGAAGACTTGCCGACTGGGAGAAGTCTCACCAATAAGCAGGAGTCATCGGGGTGGCTTGAACTCTTGGGAAGATATCTTAGCGACTGGGGAATGTCTCACCAATGGACACTTGGAGTAACTTAAGGGCCTCAGTGTGAAGTCTCAGTGATGAAGGATTATCAGTTTGGTGTGACTCTTAGTGAACAGTGGTTTCAGGATAACATGGAAGCCTCAGTAAGAAGTCTTGCCAAAGGATGATTCTCTCACTAACAGTGCAACACATCGGTATGACTTGAAGGCTTCGGTATGAAGTCTTGGCGAAAGTGGTAAGTCTGGCTGATAGGATAGACTCGGGGTAACTTGGAACCTACAGGGTGATGTCTTGGTGAAGGGTGTTTGTCTTGCCGATGGGAATCCTGATGTCGGTATGACCCTTTGGACTTCAGTATGACCTCTCGCCAATTAGCGATGGTCTGGCCAATGCTTCTTGGATGTTGGCATGACTCTTGGCAACTGCTCGGTGTTCGGTATGACTTGAAGGATTTAGAGTAATGTCTCAATGAAAGTGATATGTCTTGTTGACTGGTGTTTCGGTATGACTTGAAGGAGCTTGTTATGAAGTCTTGACGAAGAGCAATAGTGTTGCCGATGGGATTACTGAGGTTGATGTGACACTAGAGCCTCGATATGTTGTCTCATCGAACAATGATGGTCTTGGTGATAGCGATACAAGTGGTGATCATCAGTATGAGGTCTTGGCGGCACGGCGATGTCTTAGCAATAGCTTTCCGGACTCAGTGTAACCTCTTGCCAATAGGGATGACTCTTGGTGATATCGTTTGTCAAGTCTTGTGGCATCAAGGAGACATAGATAGTGTCTCACTAACATGTGACACATGTTGATCATTGTTGACCATTTGGATGACTGTCCTACGTGGTGTGACCTAGACATATTATCTTCTATGCAAGGAAGTGGAAACATCTACGATGCTAAGCTGGATGATTCGACAGTTGGAAAAAAATTGATTCATAGAGCCTGTTGAGAAGGAAGCTGATAAGCTAGAAGCTAAAGAGCTGACGAGATGTGAAGGTCGAGAGGCTAGCTAGATGGTTGGGGGCCTTGAGGCCAGAACAAAGGAGAAGAGAGAGCTCCTGATCATGAATCATGTTTGACTTCTCTTATGTTGATCTGCACTGTATATGTGATGGTATTGTAACAATGCGAAGATCGTTTAGTTTGAGAGGGTGATTAGAAACTGTACAGGGAGATCTGTTGCTACCAGTTGTATCTAGAATGAACAAGATGTAATCTCTAAAAAGGCTATGAGCTTGAATTGTATTGTAACCTTATGTTGCTAAATAATACAATGGCTCAATCTTTGGAGAGGGGTTTTTTACCTGAAAGGCTTTTCCCCACGTAAATCTTTGTGTTATGTTGTTTTTCTCATATTTCATGTCTGTATTGGTTTTGTTAGAGAATTTGTTGATGCATGTTGTTGAATTCACGTGTTTCTCTCAAAAGGATTAATGTCGGAAATAATTGTGTTTGTTTCCGCATTAGGACATAGTTGTATGTGTCTTTGAGGCAACCTAATCAAAATTAAATTTACTGAAGGCACTATTGTTTGGAGTTTCTATGAGATGCCCTCCACTAATTTTCCCTTACAAGTGGTATCAGAGCCTTCTTTTCATTGTTGGTTCTGGATATTTCTCCTATGAAGATTTCTTAGCTTGCTAGGCTGGAAGAAATCTGGAGGAATGGACTAATGTATTGATCCTTTGATGATTGGAAGCGAGGTGGTATTCTGAGACAACATGCAGCTTGAAGGATGGTCAAGATGGAAAAGGGAGTTGATCATGTTGTGATCTATGTCTCCTAGCTGGTAGAGGTTTAACCTTGGAGTATGAGGTAGATTTCTTTGCTCTGTGGCTATGTAGCAGTAAAGCTTTCATATTGGGCATAAATGTGTCAGGCTCCTAGGTAATATGGAGAAGCCTAGATTGTTTCTCAGCCATGGAAGAGGGTGCTTATGCTAGGTGGTGGTTCCTAGTGTTGGAAGGAACTATTTCCTATTAACCTCAAATGCTTGAAGGCTATGGAGTTAATCATTAGATGATTTGCAAGCTTCTAAAATAGACTTTCTCTCTTTCTCGGATGCATGTACATGGTAATTTTAGATTTGGCCTAAAAGGGGCCTAGATTCTCCTGAATTGTTGTTTTCTTTCTAAGGATGATTTGTACTTGCATGGCTCTATGGTTTTGCAGCTTTTACACAGTTAAGAAAAAATTGTAAACATGTGGAGTTGTTGTTAAGCTGTTGTCTAGACACTGGCCTTATGGGGTGTTGCTAGATGAAATAGTTGCAATTCTACATGCATGCTTTGTGCATGGTTTGAGGAGGTGTGATTTCTTCTCTACATGGGATTGTTTGTATGTGATTGTTACTCAAGATTCCTATGGTGGTGCTAGTGGGTTCCTTGATTATGGTGCTCATTGTGGACCTGAATGGAAAATCAGGTTTGGCATGATCTGGTGTTTGAGTCATGTTGTCTACATGGATATTCTCTTTGAAATCTCAGTGTTGCAGTTTTCAATGTGATGATGGGTTTGCATGTTCGATGATTGTGATCTACGAGTTATGCGGTTGATGGATTAGCTACCCATTGGCTGCAGTGAGATAACTTGGATGTGGAATGTCTTTATCCATGAGGATTGATTCATTGTTGGTGCAGACTTGTTAGTTGGCCTTGTCGTTGGTCACTTGTGCATTAGTGTGACTGTTTTGAGATGAGAGGATGGATATTCTTGAGTACCTGAATAGTCAGTTATGGGAACCTGAAGCAGGTGGTCATGATGCTTCGAGAACTCAGGTCTCACGTTTCAATGGGAGCTTTAGCAATGACTATGGATTCATCACATGGTGGTGAATGGTCTTCTTTAGTGTTGTAGATGTTTCAAGGGAGAGCTCTTTGATCCTATTGCTGCAGAAGGGTTCTTTCACATTTGCATGGACATTATTTGAAGATGTGCAACATCTTGGATCCATGGAGGACGCTTGGAGTCTTTGGCTAAGGTATTGGTGGTGCTTGATAGGTGATGTTGGTTTTGAGCTTATTTTCTTTTGTGTCATGGTATACTCTTCGTGCACTAGAGTTTTGGATTGTGCACTATATTTGAGACTATGGTGAGGTCACTTGAAGCATGGTATTTCCTATGGGGGTGTGTAGATAATGGTGTCATGATAAGTTCCTAATTAAGATGATCGGAGGTTTGACAATGGTTTGGTAATTCTTTGTGTATTGGGTGCTTTGATTATTTGCTTGATACTTCATGATAGTGAAGTAATGCAAATGGAGTTTAGCATGAGATGATTGGTTGCTAGTACTCATGGATACATGAAGTATAAGGTGAGGCTATCTTTCTCTTGTGAGAGAAGTGTTGCTGCTTGTTACTCTTGTTGAAGTTTTTCAGCAGAAAGTCTGAGAAGCCTACACCTTGGTTGAATGTGAGTTCAATAAGAGACCTATGAGGAGATTACTCTTGGATTAGTCATGATGGCTTGTATATCTTGAAGGAGTATTCTTGTTCCCACTCATGGTCTGCTTGATAGTTTATTTGAAAGGTATTTGGCCCATTATATTTTTCAAATGTGTTTAATGTTCACTTTCATGATATGGATCTTGAATTGTTGTCTAGTGGTTCTGGAGGATTCACAGTGGAAGTTGTACAGTTTTGTTTTATCTCCTTGTTGCTAATGAGAATTGGTAGGAGATGTAGTATAGGCTGATTTCCTAAAATGGGGAATGAAGTAGTTTGATCTTCTTTAAGAAGCTAACATCCATGTTTTCTTTTAAAGTTGGTTTGAACTTGGTGATTGAATGAATGGATGTTGTTAAAGGATTTTCTTTTGGGATGTGAAGAAGATCATTCTTGACACAGCTGGCTATTAGAAGTGTATGTAGGAGGATGTTCTACAGGAAGATGATGTCTATATCATTGTGGATATTTCCTTGGTACTACATGGTTGCATTTTCTATGAGTTGTTATTGGTAGACTTGTGATACCCTTTGATCTTTCATATTTGGATTACTCAGGTAGTGGGAGTTCATGTATGTGTCTTTTCTTCTTTGACTGGTTGACACTGGAACTTGTATTTACTATTAATGGATTGGAAAAAGTTTACTAATGGTGATACCTTCAAGGTATGTGAGATTGGATGGTATAGCACGAGCTGTGGGTGTTATTTTCAATCACATGGGTTTGTCACTTGGATGGAAGCAGTCAGTCTGATAGTTGTTCTAACTAATGTTTAGTTTCTTGTTTTTGGATAAGACTTCATGGTTGTGTTCTAATTGAAGCTTTGAAGTTGAGTTTGCTTCTGTATAGTGTTTGAGCACAGTGAAGTGGTAGCCGTATCTTTTTGAAGATGTCACTAGAATCTTTTTCTTGTGTTCATTGGAATGGTGCTTATACACCTTGGCTTTATATCCTTCTTCCATAAGTGGCATGTTGGAAGATGAAAAGATTGTTGCCTAAATGGTGAACATCTTGGATGTTGGAGTAGAATTCTTGATGGAGCATGAGAGCATGATGAGGTCTATGTGGTTTCCTAAAAGGTAGTGATTGGTTGCTTTGTTGGACAGAGAGTTGCAGTTGGATGCCCGGTTTTTGTTATAGATTATCTAATGGACTGTTATCTATGGAATCATGTTGATTGGGTGTCTTGAGTATTGCGGGCTTTGAACTGGTGGAGCTAGTGTGATATTAGTTCCTGATTGCTTTGGAGGTGCCTGTGTGATCTTTGTCAAGTGGGAGATTGTTGGAATTATTGCCTCAATCTCACAGGTTGAAACCTCTGAGAAAGCATGATCGCTGTGACATTATTGTTCTCTAGCTGACTAGTAGTTTAATAACCTTGTGTTTTTCTCATGTCACTGAGACAAAGTTGATGTATTGCTGAATGAATTCTATCGCTATGACCTCTTGTGTTCGGTATGACCTTGTGACGAGTGAAGACCTCTAGCTGACAGATTGCTCTTATCGGGTGTCGAGGAGACTCATGGTGACTAATGTTTTTGGGGAGACCTTTGGCCGAAAGGCTTGCTTCGGTGTGATGTCTCATTGATAGCAGTGAGTCTGGATGATGGGTATACATTTGGAGTCTTCATGGTAACACAAAGGGTTCGATAGGAACTCTTTCCGACCAGGAGAAGTCTCATCGATAAGAATGAGTCATCAAGGTGACTTGAAATCTTGAGAAGATCTCTTGGCAATTGGAGAATGTCTCACCGACGGACACTCAAAGTAACTTAAGGGTCTCGGTGTGAAGTCTCAATGATGAAGTATTGTCTTGGCGACAATGTAACACTCGAAGACATCGAGGAGACCCTTCGTCGAAAGGCTTGTTTTGATATGATGTCTCATTGAATATCAGAAGTCTCGCTGACAGCATGTGGGGTCATTGGTTTGGTGTGACTCTTGGCAAACAATAGTTTCGGGATAACATGGAAGCCTTGAATTTCCAAAGGATGATTCTCTTGCTGATAGTGCAACACATCGATATGACTTGAAGGCTTCGGTATGAAGTCTTGGTGAAAGCGGTAAGTCTGGCTGACAGGATAGACTCAGGGTAACTTGGAACCTACGGGGTGATGTCTTGGCGAAGGGCGTTTGTCTTGCCGATGGGAATCCTGATGTCGGTATGATCCTTTGGACTTCAGTATGACCTCTCGCCGATTAGTGATGGTCTGGCAGATGCTTTTTGGATGTTGGCATGACTCTTGGCGACTGCTCGGTGTTCGGTATGACTGGAAGGCTTCGGAGTAATGTCTCAGTGAAAGTGATATGTCTTGCTGACTGGTGTTTTGGTATGACTTGAAGGAGATCATTATGAAGTCTTGACGAAGAGCAATAGTCTTGCTGATGGGATTGCTAAGGTCGATGTGACTCTAGAGCATTAGTATTTTGTCTCATCGAACAACGATGGTCTTGGAAATAACGATAAAAGTGGTGATCATTAGTATGAGATCTTTGCGACACGATGATGTCTTAGTGATAGATTTCTAGACTCGATGTAACCTCTTGCTGATAGGGATGACTCTTGGTGATATCCTTTGTCAAGTCTTGTGGCATCAAGGAGACACGAATAGTGTCTCACCGACATGTGACACAATTTGATCATTGTTGACTATTTGGATGACTGTCCTACATGGTGTGACCTGGACGTTTTATCTTCTATGCAAGGAAGTGGAAACATCTACGATGTTGAGCTGGATGATTCGACAATTATGATCTGATAGTTGGAAACAAAGGAATTCATAGAGCCTATTGAGAAGGAAGCTGATAAGATAGAAGCTGAAGAGCCGACAAGATGTGAAGGTTGAGAGGCTGGCTAGATGGCCGGGGGCCTTGAGGCTAGAACAGAGGAGAAGAGAGAGCTCCTGATCATGAATCATGTTTGACTTCTCTTATGTTGATCTGCACTATATATGTGATCATATTGTAACAGTGCGAAGATCATTTAGTTTGAGAGGGTGATCAAAAACTATACAAGGAGATCTGTTGCTACCAATTGTATCCAAAATGAACAAGATGTAATCTCTGAAAAGGCTATGAGCCTAAATTGTATTGTAACCTTCCATTGCTGAGTAATACAATGGCTCGATCTTTGGAGAGTGGGGTTTTTTACCCGAAAGGGTTTTCCCCATGTAAATATTTGTATTGTGTTGTTTGTCTCATCTTTCATGTCTGTATTGGTTTTGTTAGAGAATCTGTTGATGCATGTTGTTGAATTTACATGTGTTTCTCTTAGATGGATTAATGTGGGAAATAACTGTCTGTTTTTGCTTTAGGACATAATTGTACGTGTCTTTGAGGAGACCTAATCAAAATTCAAGTTACCGAAGGAACTACTGTTTGGAGTTTCTATGAGATGCCCTCCACTAATTTTCCCTTAAATATGGAACAAGGGGCAGTCAATGTATTATCACCAGACTTCATGGATTTTTCTACAAGGGAATTCATTTGATTGGAATAGGTCATTAGGGACACGCCTAAATACATGAAGCATTGGGAATAGATTATAGAGAGGTTCAAGAAACTTAACTTTCAGAATCTCCAATCTGATATCCTTGAATGGGACAAGCTCTAGGCATTGATTGGAAATTTTTTGGATTATGCCACTCTCCAAAAGGATGCAGGGAAACCTATAATAGAAGATGATTTTTTGACAATATAACTGTAGCCAAAGGGCAGGCCACTACAAGATAAAAGTGTTGTAGTGTCAGGCCACTACAGGACAAAATAGGGAAAATGACAAAGAATATATTTTATATTAGTAAATTTTGGGGTAGATGAAATCCTAAGTTGTAATGAATCTGAGCCACACAATGTAAATCAATCCTACCCATTCATTTCACTTTTTGAAAACTATAAATGTGGGGTCTCCTCTCATTTTTAAAGAGAGAGTTGAGTTGTTGTAATGACATGATGCAAAAAAATTAATAGAAATTCATTGATTTTCATGGATTATTTAGTTTCTCTCATGTTTCATGATTCTTCTCCTCAATGTGATAGATTTAGATTGCTTTAGTTTGTTGTTCTAGCTCTTTTCAAGTAGCTTTAGTAGCTTAGATGATGTTGTTCACTAATTTTTTAGAATGCTATTGTGTTGATGCTTTCCATGTTCATGTTTTTTTTTGGTTATTGGTGGTAAACAACAATGCAAAGCTAGTCTAAACATAAATTCATTGTTGCAATTAAGTTTCATCTTTCATTTATGTTTTGTGGTGAATGAATAGTTGAAAAATCTGCAAACCTTAGAAGATAGCACTAGTTTCATGATACTGTGTGTTTTGGGTAAGTGGAGCTCAATTATAGGAAGGTTGTCCACTATAGCATCCTCCATTATCACTATTCATCAGTAGTTGCAGGTCTAGGAACTTCCTTCTCCCTTTTCCCTTTTTACCTTTCTTTGAAATAGTAGTTTAGGTAAAGTTCCAACATCACTAAAAGATCAAATCTGATGTTGCATATGGAGTTGAGACTATTGTTCTCAACTTTCAAAAAGTTCATATCACTCTTGAAATCTTAGAGACTCCATTTGAAGTTCCAATCTCCTTCCAAATTAGCAATATGTAAGGTTTCCTTGTGATTACCAACAAATCACACTAACCAACTAAGACATTCCAAGCATTTTCATGAACTGACACCTAGGAGACCTTGGGATAATTTTCTACAACTTGTTTGTAGGAAGTTGTCTTTCAAGAGAGGTAGTGCACTTATGCATTTCCTATGTTGAGAAGTGCAGAAACACCCATTAACATTGCTCAACAACAACCTCTATATGAAATCCATACTGATCACCTACCATTTATACTTAGGTATGTCATCAGGATACAATAGCCTAGCTAGGTGTGTATGCTCAGCCTTGACTCACTGGCACTCTAAGCATCTGGCTATGTACTCACTACATCCTTCTTGAGCTTAGGCCATAAGTACAAATTTTTCAATTTTACGATCATTGTGGATACTCTAGGGTGTCCTAAATAAGATGCATTATGAACCTCCTCTAAGAACACCTTCCTCAGCTCTCTAGAGTCTAGAATATACATCCTTCTTTGGTATCTCAAAATTCCATCTAGTTCGATCTCATACCCCTCAAAGCAATGTTGTGATGGGTTCTCTGCTAGGGCGCTCTTCACTCTGTCATAGTGCTCATGTCCTAGTAGATGTTGTATCACCTATTATCTCAAGTTAGACCTTGTCAAGACCATGGTTGTTAGAAGTCTTTGTCTACTAAGAGCATCAACCACTCTATTCTCTTTTTCATTTATGTACTCAATTTTGACGTCGTACTCACTAAGGAATTCCAATCACCTTCTCTACCATGAATTAAGGTTTGGTTGAGTAAAAATATATGCCAATCCCAAATGGTTTATCTTAAGTTCAAATGGCTTCCCCAAGAGATAATGTCTCCACATCTATAAGGCATGAACTATTGCAGCTAATTCCAAATCATGTGGTGTGTAGTTTTCCTCATGATGCTTAAGCTTCCTTGATTCATATGCTACCACTTGTCCATCTTGCATTAATACTGCTCCCAATAATTCTTCTAAATCATCTGTGATTACTATGAATCTTCCATTACGATCAAGAATGGTTAGCATTGGTGCTATTGTGAGCCTCTCCTTTAGGAGTTGGAACACCTACTCACATTTCTCGGTCCATTCAAACTAGATTCCCTTTCTTTGGAGTGTTGTAATGGGAGATGCAATCTGGTAAAACCCTTACACAAACTTCCTATAATATCCTATGAGGCCCATGAAGCTAAAAAACTCCTAACACACTCTGGGGTAGTAGACATTCCATGATTTCCTTGATCTTTTTAGGGTCAACAAAGACTCCTTCAGCTAAAATAATATGGCCTAAATAGCGCACCCTATCTTGGTAGAATGAACACTTGGACAACTTTCCAAAGAGTTTTTATTCCCTCAGGCATTGAAGGACTATCCTCAAGTTCCTATCATGCTCTTCAATGGACTTTAAGTAGACTAATATATTTTCAATGAATATCAACAAAAAATCATCCAACTAGTCTCTAAATACACTATTCACGAGGTTCATAAAAGCTACCGGTGCATTATTCAATCCAAAAGGTACCACTATGAACTTGTAATGTCCATACCAGGTTTGGAAAGTGGTCTTCAAAATATCTTCTTCCTTTATTCTCAGCTAATGGTACCCCAACCTGAGATCAATTTTTGAGAACACTGTCTCTCCCTTCAACTAATCAAATAAATCATCAATCCTCAAGAGCGGATACTAGTTCTTGATGGTTGCCTTGTTCAACATCCAATAGTCTATACACAAACATAAGGTTCCATCTTTCTTTTTCACAAATATGACTAGTGATCCCCAAGGAGACACACCTGGTCTAATGAGCCCTCTATTTTTAAATTCCATTAACTAAGCTTTCAAATCATAAAGCTTGGTGGTGTTGGTCTGATAAGGTGCTTTAGATTGAGGTTCAACTCCTGGTACAAGGTCAATGAGAAGTCAAACTCCCAATTTGGAGGCAACCTTGTGAGTTCATCGAGGAATACATATTGGAACTCCTTGAGAATAATATAGTCATCTAAATATGGTTGCTTATTGTTAGGGTTACTTATATGCACCACATAGATTGTACACCCCTTTTGATGAGCCTTCTTAAGTTGCATAGTAGAAATTTTTCTAAGCTCTAAGGGTCTTTGCACTCCACAAATATCGACTGCATTTCCATAATCATCTAGACAATTAACTACCTTATCCTCATAGTTCACTATAGCCTTATGCTTGGTTAACAAATTTATTCCCAAAATTACATCATATTATCCTAAAGGTTCCACATATAGGTTGATCTGGGTTTGGAAGATTGGAAGTTCTAACTTGCTACAAAAGATATAGGTATCTACTCTCCACTTTGTTTCATTATCATACTAGACTATCCATGATTTTTCCATGTATCCAGGTCTAATTGGTATCTTGAAATTACTCTATGATCTAAAAAACATTCAGTAGCTCCAGTATAATTAAAATAGAGATAGTTCGGGCATAGAGCTTACCCGTCAGCTAAATTGGTGAGGCCTAATACTTTATTTGTTTGTTATCCACTGTAATGTGGATTTTGTGATGCTAAGTTTGTTGATAGTTCCCTTTCTTTCACAACTTCAACCATTGAGGACAGTTTGAGGCATAATGATTTCCTCCACAAGTATAACATCCATCACGAGGCCCTTTGCAACCTCTTGGCTTGTCCTCTTTGAATCCCTTCTACATTTAAAAATAATATAAATAATATTTAGTGATTATACAATCACATTTAAAGTTTCAAAGTAGGAAAACATACACATTTGAAAAACAAAATATATAGAATATTGATTTTGATACATAAAATTATAGAGTATATGTGTATGTAAATATATACAAATTTGTAAAAAATGTTTGATTGTGTAAGTATGTATGTACATATATGTCAACTCAAAACAATGTTTACAAAATTTGGCTATGCCATCTCAAGAACATCTAAAACTTGTGCTTAGAATGTAGTAGGTCTTCATGCCAGCTGATATAAAAATGGTACAAACAATATCAATGAAATCATCAAAACATATATATTTTAATTTATATAAACCTATTTATATGTATGCAATTCAAGTACCTATATTTTAAAGTATTCCACACATGTGTGTAGGTTGAATCTACATCCTCTCCTTTTTGTTTCAAAGTAGGAGATCAATGTGATGATGGCTTAAGGATACAAAAAAGGATAATAAATCAATTTTAACTATGAATGTACAAGCAAGATCAATATATAATCAAAACATGTATTTAAATATAATTTAACTAATAATTACCTATTTTTACCAAGTATTCAATGTTGTCTAGGTTGAATCTACATAGACTCTCCCTTTTTGTCTCAAAGTATATGATGAATTTGTGATGATGGCTTAAGGATATAAAAGGACAATTTAAATCAATTTCAACAAATAACACACTTGAGAAATATCAAAACATGTATTTAATCTATTTAAAAGGACAATATAAAACTAAAACTATATTTAGATGTATTTATTTATTCCATTGTACCATCTACATCCTCTCTTTTTTGCAACACATCTGTGATTGTCTCATTATCTTCCATAGAAGTTATCCATAACACTTTATTTGTAGGTCTTCCACATTATTGATCTAGTTTTATATTTGTTGCCACCACCAAATGTGAGTAGTGTATAATATTCTTATGTGTTTCATAATCTTTGAATGTAGGAAAACCATTCTTCCTTATCAAGTATTTTTGTATGCAAGTGCTAACAACCACCACCAATACTAGTGGATAACATGATAGCAATCATCAAAGAAGTTCTCAAAATTTTCTTAAGGGGATCAAAGAAGTTTAAAAATTTTTCTTAAGGGGATGTCTTAAGGGAATCACCATACTTTTTGTATTATGATAGCCATCATCATCTTCTCGAGGTGTTATTAACATGTTTAGTATCCACACAACGAGCCAACCAATATTTCATTTCCTCTTCATTCTCCTTAGGTGCAACAATAGCATACACATGTACTGCAAACAAAATTTGATTTAATAACTTGCACGTGTCCATATAATTTGACCAATCTACATACATCCATTCATATGTATATAAATAAATAATTTAGTATTAAAAAATAGTAATAAAGTGAAAGAAAATGAAATAATTTGAATTAAATTACCTTCTTGTACAAGGTATGAAACACGATCATATTCTTCTAATGCAAACACTTGAGCATTTTCTTCAATTGTTGTTTCATATTGATCATGTGTTTGTACAAGTTTCAATGATATTTTCTTCCACTCTTTAACCCATTCTATATTTTCACATGCTTCCCAATCTCCTAAGATACAAAATTGGCAAAAACATGCAAGCTCCCTTGTCCAAATAGTCCATGTGCTTGCATTAAAACTCTTAAATGAATGCCATTTAGTAGATCCACTGATTGTCTGACAATCAAGTCTAGGTACAATGTTCTCTTCTTCAATCAACCAAAAGAATCGATAAATTGTAGAATACTTACTCAAACCAGGTGTAGATAATCTTGTATTGCACCAATCCACAATCCCATGTGCATCTTGAAACTTTATTGCATCCTCAAATTTCAATTATTCTCTAGCAAAAATTCTTTTAACACACACACCAGCTCAATCATGTTCTCCTTTACCATGCCCAACTTCAAAAAAAATCCACATATGTTGGACATTAAGTTCCTTCTGAACCCTACTTAACCAATAGAACATTCGAGCATTCTTGAAATGTCTCATACAATTATCTAACCATATGAGATGTTTTGTCATTTGGATTTGTCTTTCTCTTAAATATCTATAAAATATATTGAAACAATATTGAAGAAAATCTGACGAGTGTAACCGGTTATCATTCAAATAGAAATGATACTCCCTCAAAACTTTACTATCATCCTCTATGTTATCATTTGCGTGCCTATAAATAATATGAACATACATAGCCACTTGCACTGAATTATAATACTATGATTGAATTTCCTCTTGTGGAGCTAGAGTATTTTTTTTTTCAAAATCAACCACTGATAGTATACTACCTATGTGTAGTGTTTATTCCCTAGTCTAAAATGAAAAAAAAAATGAATGCAAAAGAAAGGAAACACAACACCTTAATGATTAGCCTAGTTGAACTTGAACAAAAAAAAGATAAAGGAAGTGAGTTACCTTGTCCAAGTTGATTGGTTGGTAGGCCCTTTTGATTCATTTGATTGTGTGCTCCTTCAGATGGTAAATAGCATGAAACTTGATGCAAAATAATGTGGATGAGATGAGGAATGCAATGGTGAAGGTGGGTATTTGGGTAGATGCACAATGTGGATTCAAAATGAGCTCAAAAGTTGCAACAATGGTGGATGCTAGTTGAGTGCTTGAAAGTTGGAATGCTAGTATGCTTGAATGAGTGTGATGCAAAATGAGGGAAAAATCCTCTAATTTTATGGGAAATTCCTCTAAGAAATGGTGCTAAGATGATGCCAACATGGACAAGATCAAGGGCCAAGGAGAGTTGATAACTCATAAGCTCTCACATCTTGCCATGTGTCCAATGAGGTTTCAAGGGGAAGGTGAGGTGGAGGTACTTTAAGGTACCTTGGTATTGGGACAAGATTTCATAAAGGAGGTCCAAGTCCTCATCCGAAAGATGTGACACACGAGGAATTAAAAATTCCTCAAATATCTACATGGGGAAGAGGGGAAGCCTAGAAAGAATAAATGTGAGTTTTAAATTCACATGGGGAATGGGTTTCCTTCTCCAAAAGGAGAAAGAAATTAATGATAGTTTACTTGGGGGTATGCCATAAATGGCATGAGGATTAGGTTGACCTAATCATGTGATTAGGATTGTGCAAACAAAAGATTAAGGTGATAAATGAAGGATTAAGGCAAGTGGAAAATGATGGAGGATGTGACATTAATTCTTATTAGAGGTGTGCACAACTTAACCATAGATTAATTAAATTAATCAAGATAAAAGGAATTATGCAGGATGGGACAAGGAGAGGGAAAATACTGAATTTAAAATTGATTTAAATTCATGAGGCTAAATGACTAAATTAAATAAATAAAAACATTTATTTAATTTAGAGAGGAAATGGGATAAAAGATAAAGTATTTAATTATTTTAATTAAATACCTTAGAAACATTAGGAAAAGGGGGATATTAATTAAATAAATTATTTAATTAATGCCGACGAATGATGCGAGATAGAGGAATGAAAGGGGATGAATTTGACCATATGGGATTGGTCAAATTTCAATGTCTACATTTTTCCCCTCTTTGAAATATCATAAGAATAATAGTGTTTTAAAGAAAAATAAAATATAGGTGACTCCATAGAAGAAAGGACTGGAAAGTGATGCCCTAGCGTGGGAAAATCCGTGTAGGTTGTCTAATAATGGAAGAATGAAGGGAGATGCCCCAGTGTCACAAGGAAATGACAAGGTATGCCCCCTCGAGAGGGAAAATGGAGAAGAAAAAGGGGCCCTAGGAAACTTCTCGATATGAAGAAACGAAGGGTACCACATGATAGAGTGTGAAAAACCATGAAGAATGGTTTTTGAATGAAGGAAAATAAACGATCAAGGTGAAAATGGCAGCCCACAAAAGAAAGGGGATTAATTAAATTAAAAAGAGGTTTAAATAATGGGTTAAAATACCCAAAACTTTAAAAGTTAAAAAGCAGGGAAAATGTATATATAGAAATTTTAGAAATTACTATTCACCATTTGCACATTTGGCAATTGACTTAGCAAGAGAGAGAGAGAGAGGAAGAGTGACAAGGATGGTTGATGGGAGCGATGATGAGGGATTTGTAGATGATGAGATCATCGACTGAGGCCAGGAGGTGCGCTTGTTCTACTATGAGTGCGCGGTACCAATCCAGGTTAGACTAAAAAACCCACTTTGTGATTTTGTTTTAAGAATTTAAAAATTTGATGCATATTAAAATGTGGGTTTGGGTAGATTAGAAATGGGTCGACAACATATGGATGATTTTTTCCATCTGCACGAAAGGTTCATCTATTAAGAGGGTGCTGGTAGAAAAGCGTGAATTTGTCCCCTATAGGGGAAAATTCGTTGGGCCGAGG
Source organism: Sequoia sempervirens (assembly GCA_007258455.2). NCBI lineage: Eukaryota > Viridiplantae > Streptophyta > Pinopsida > Cupressales > Cupressaceae > Sequoia > Sequoia sempervirens. The sequence continues at coordinate 81,794 of VDFB02351925.1, forward strand.
AGGGTGAATTCGCTCGTCTCCTGGGAAAAGGCGATTGCGCTGGAAGAAGAGATGAGGTGAGTGAAAAAGGAGAATTTGATTTTGCCTAAGAAGGTAGCAAATTCACCCCAATTGATGGTGAAGGTGAGTTCACCCAGGAAAAGAAAATGCGGGGGATAGAGAGGCAAAGTCACCACACACAAAGATGACTTCACTGTGGGCTCAAAGAAAGGTGAGTTCACCTTTAAAAGGAAATGTGTCAAGGAACTAAAACAAAAGGTGAATTCACCTAATTAAAGGTGAATTTTTTGGTGACTTGAAGAAAAGGAGAATTTTCCTGATATACAGGAAATTTTGCAAGAGATCGATAGAAAAGGTGAATTTTCCTAGAAAAAAGGTGAAGTTGCTAGGCACAAAAAAGGGAAAATTTTCTAAGATGGAGGAAATGGGTGAATTCGCTACCTTAAAGGGAAAATTCATCAACATGACAAAAATGGCTGAAGTCACAGCCATAAAGGGTGAATTCACCCACATGACGAAAATGAGCGAAGTCACAACCTTAAAGGGTGAATTCATTGACATGACAAAAATAGGTGAAGTTGCAACCTTAAAGGGTGAATTCATTGAGATAGAGGAAACAGGGGAATTCGCTACCTTAAAGGGCGAATTCATAGAAACGACTAAAAAGGGCTTCTACAAGAGAAGTCAGGGAGGGGGGAAAGGGGGGAACATGGAAAATAAAGGGATTGGATGAAAATGATTAACATGTTGTTCTGTGTGGATGCAAAACTTTGAGACACTACAAATGAGAGACACTCCACGGTGCTAGAGGCAACCATTGGGAAAATGAATTCCCATGACCATGCAACATTGGCATAGGCAGGGCTACTTCACATGTTTGGATATCCCAACATCAGGGCACATCGAGCACTACTGATAGCGCTGATGAAGTGATGGAGCTCTGAGACATCGACCTTCCATCTCCCAATGGGGGAGATGATGGCTATACTAGAAGATGTATGAAGGATATTACGACTACTAATTAGAGGATGCTTGGTGAGTTAGACATGGAGCGAGGGGTGAGAGTGAGAAAAGAGCCTACGGGAAATATTTGGGTGGGTAGATCTCCCCATCCAGGGGGGAGAGTTAGATTTGGATGGATGTTCTAGATTGGGAGTGTTAGCACTACCACTGTACCTCTGCGGGTTGATCAATGGGATCCTATTGCCAAACAAGAGCATGAGGTTTTGAAACCTCAAGGTTACTGAGGTTATACAACATATCATGGAGAGGAGGGAGGGTGAGTTCATATGGGGTGCATGCATACTGGCTCAGCTATACCAGGACTTGCACATGGTGTGCTACAGGAGGGCGTACAACATTACACATGTGACACTACTCCAGGTATGGGCCTGGGAGCACATTAGTGTGTCAAGGCTGGGGATCTTGATAGTAGGGACATAGGATGAGACACTACCCTAGTATCATATTGGTATGGGATAGATTATGACTGGCAGTTGCATTATCTAGATGTCAACAACTTGGAGGGATGGAGGAGGGGGTTGGATGACCTGCAAGAGGATCAAATTGTATGGATACCATACCAATATCGACGATTTTTAGGTTGGAGATAGGATGAGAGGAGGTATAGGGGCTACTTCTTCATAGTATGCTACCTAATCAAGAGGGACCCACACATTGTGGAGCTTCACAAGGCAGATAGAGTGATGAGGCAATTCAGGTTGCTAGCCTCCTACAATGATTTAATAACTAATCCTTTACAATTTTAATTCAAAGATTTGACATCTAACCTAAATATCTATCTCAATAATCATGAAGGTGCATTTAACTTGTCAACCCAAGGACGTGAACTTAAAATGGGTCAGCACAGTATGTGCAGTAGGAACTGAAAGTAGCCATCTTCATTCTACAGCTAAGAAAGACATAATACTAAAAGTAAAGTACTTGGAAAGGAACAAAATAAATGTTGAACATCAATCATCAATTATACTAAGCTAAAATGCATGACAAGAATGAAGATCTGAGCAACAAATAGGAAACTACTCTGTCTACTTTGGCTATAGGAACATTCATAGAATGAAATTATAGTGGCTACAGGAACAGTTAGTGCCATATTTTTGACTAAGTACTAAACATAAATTAATAACTAAGGTAAACTAATATAAAGGACAAATTGCTCACCAAGTGGGCCCCCTTGGATGAGTATCCTCTGAAACTAAGATAAAATTCAAACTTAGAATGCTATTTTATTCATTGGGAAATATGAATACAAAATAGTAACATGACTATATTGAAAATGAAGAATGCTAGTTCATCATCAGATCGTGTGACAACAACAACAACAAAAACAACCTCTAAAGAAGAAGGATATGATCCTAATTTATACTACTAACTAAGCAAGGTGGTTAACTCCCACTAACTTAGAGGATGCCATTTAGGGAAAATAGAGAAAAGAATGGAAGGGCGGTTACACCTATAGGGAATCTAGTCAGACATGCAAGTCCAAACACAAATTCAACATTACAGTAATGCCCGCACTTGCTCAATATCATTAAAGACCAATATAGGGTGGTTACATTCGATTAACATGGGGAATCTTCTATCGTTGTCCTCCATTTGACCTTTTGAACGATTCCTCTACATGACTAGCTAGCAGTTGTCTTTCTCAATTTAGTATCCTCAAATTATATTTGCATGGAAATGTTAGTATGCATAATAATTTCATATATGTAACCACCTTAAATAACATTCATTAACCACATGAAAAATCAATATAGATAATCCACATAATATGCCAATGTCATTAAAACTTGTAGAAATAGGATTAAGCCCAATGTTTATGGTTTGAGAGAAACATTATGAAAATATCAACACTTAACATCAAAGTCCACAAAAAATTCCAGCAAATAAACTATAGATTCTACCCAAAATTGGACCAAAAACTAGGCTCATCACTGGTTACAATAGGATATCCCTCCAAGACCACAGAGGTTTTGACGAATTACCTAGGAGTGACTGTGGGGTGATTAGATCATTAGAGAGTTCACCAAGTAGATGTGGGAGGAGTTACAAATTGTGCCCTATCTAAGGAGAGGAGGGATAGAAGACATAGGGACTAAAGTGTGGTACTTCACATGGTGGTTGTGACACAAGCACGAGAGGATGATGATAGTGCACTCGATTGTAGGGGCATTGGGCTATGACTCATAGGATAAGGTGAGGTTAGCCAAATAGAGGAGATTCGGGAGAAGAGGCATCTGACAAAGGAGCGGTGGGGACAAAGAGGTTAAGGAAAAGGAGGAAAGAGACCATCAGATTAGAGGACAAGGGGAGGTGATGGAAGAGGATGCTCCAGAGGTTCATCCCTTAGCGATAGTACCCTATGTATTGCCACCACCAAAGGATCTAACTATACTACCGAAAGGGGCCCTAGCGAGACTAAGGATCATAAAGCATAGACTAAGGGAGTCCAAGGAGGTAAGAGAGAGATTGTAGGTAGAGGTAGATAGGGCATAGAGAGATGGGGATAGGGACTACAGAGTCCTGGAAAATGAGGCAGAACAACAGATATTAGAAATAGAGGTAGAGACAAATGACTTCTAGAGGTGACTAGTAGACACCTAGAGGGAGCTGGAGGAGGTGATGAGAGAGAGGATCAAGCTGAGGAGGGAGTGAGATGAGATCCGACATAGAGTAGAGTGCATAAAGATGAAAATTGAGGATGAAAGGGCAGTGATAGAGAGAGAAAAGGTAGCGATGACACAGATGCAAACCTTGTAGGATTAGCAGAAAGCAATAGAGGCATGAGTACATGCCTTGAAGGATGAGAGGGATGTGACTGTAGAGCAAATGTCATAGATGAAGGTAGAGATTGATCAACTATAGTTGGCATAGGATGCATGGGACCAGGAGAGGAGATACATGTTGGGATTATGAGATAGGTATAGGACAGAGTGGGACATGGTGAGGTTTCAAGCGGTAGAGAGGGATGAGTACATGAGAGAGGCTAGCTACTACATGAGAGCTTACTTTAGAGAGGTTCTAGATCCTGCATGTCATGTACCTCCATATATCTGAGCAGTGCCATAGATGCCTGCACTGTCACAGTCGGGAGGGACATAGACATGAAGGTATAGCAGTTACAGAGAGACTTCATCACGCAGAGGATCAATACCAGACTCATTGCAGAGGTCAGATGGAGCTAGTACAGGGTAGAAAGGATAGGGATGATAGGATCCCAATTTTTGACAGGTGCAAGATGGATATACAAGGGATAGGGATAGAGATCATATATTCCACAACTTAGATTAGTCATGGGCCATTCCATTCATTAATGTAGTCTTTGTATTTGATCATAGCCTTGTACCTATAATTTATTTGATGATTATGGAGAGACACGATGGTTATGTATTTATGTATTTATGATGGACATTATTATGGAATTCATGATGGACATGACACTTTGATATTTATATGATATGCAATGGCCATTATCAACACCATGTGTTATTATTGATGGTTGTTTATTTATGGACGCGTGTATGGATGTGATTTATTATGACATGCAGATGATTATGATATGTATATACATCTATGATGATTTATATGATATGCCTATCTGGATGATATGTATGAAATGCATTATGCCCAACATGTTGTGATGCAGGATGTGATGGATGATTTATGATGTTATAGGATATAATTATGGGACTAATGATTTGTGATGTAGGTGGTGATGTATGTGTGCACATTGTATCATTTATTTGCAATTTAAGTGAGAAATTTTTCTAGGCCTATTATGATGACATGAATGTAAGATGTATGCATGCATATGTGACTTATGTTATGGATGAATGTAATGAACATGCAATGCAACATGATGGATTAGGATGTTTAAAATAAGAATGTTAAACAACCTAAAAGGATAATGCAATGAAATGAAAATGACATGAATCAAGGATGCTTAAAATAACTAATTAAGAACAATCTAAACAACTTAGAATGATAATGAAAATGAACTCAAGATGCTTAGACTAATAGATCTATATTAATCTACACAACTTAAGATGATAATGAAAATGAACTCAAGATGCTTAGACTAACAAATCTATATTAATCTAAAGAACTTAAGATGATAATGAAAATGAACTCAAGATGCTTAGACTAACAGAGCTATATTAATCTAAAAAACTTAAGATGATAATGAAAGTGAAATCAAGATGCTTAGACTAGTAGATCTATATTAATCTAAACAACTTAAAATGATAATGAAAATTAACTCAAGATGCTTAGACTAATAGATCTATATTAATCTAAACAACTTAAGATGATAATGAAAATGATGATGCAATGAAATGATAATGCAAATGTAACTAGGTGAACCATGATAGGTGAATGATGATGGGTGTAATTAAATTCCTTACAAACATTAATATCTGAATTAAATCCACATGACCATGAGTGTAAATGATGGCTAGATGGCAAGTACTTACCCTATAATCACTATAAAATTAATGTGATGGATGTGAAAATGGATCACATATCAAGATGGGAGATGATGGCACCCGTCAAGAACCATAGGGATCTTGAGAAGAAAAGGGGATAGGAGATGAATGTTTGCACAACCAAAATCACTTATCCAAGGTGCCACCAAGGGTGGTTTTCACCATAGGATGAATTACTGCTCTTTACTATTTTTTTATTCTTTTGATTTTTTATGATTTTTTTTTGGATTTTTTGATTTTTTTAGGATAGGGTAGCCCAATTGACTTAGGTATAAAATAATTTTAAGTGCATGATGTTCATAGGCTCTTCTAGGGGCTCTTCTTCAGGTGTTGTGAGCCTGTATGCTCCAAAACCATATTTAGTTGTGAAAACATAGGGACCTAGCCAATTTACTTCAAATTTTCCTTTCTTGTCTCGATCTTGCTGAGTACACTGATTCTCCTTAAGCATTAAATCACCCACATTATACTGGAAAGGACAAAATTTATTATTGTATCTTATCTTAAGGGGATGTTGATATACCTATAGTTGATTGTATGTTTTGATCCATTTTTCATCCAGGAGTTTTAACTGATTGAGGCATGCAACTCGAGCATCTTCATAATTTATGAGGTTCTTCAAAGATATTCTAAGTGATGGGATCTTGACTTTGATTAACAAGATGACATCAATATCATAGACAAGAGAATATGGGGTGGCACCTATGGGAGTGTGGATGGAAGTGTGGTAAGCCAAAAAGGCAGGATGAAGATGGAGATGCCAATCTTGACCAGTATTGTTTACCACCTTTTTAAGGATCTTGATCAAGGTTTTATTAGTAGCCTCCACTTGACCATTACCTTGTGGGTAATAGGTCGTAGACCAATGATGCTGGATGTGAAAGGTTTCACACAAGTGTTTCATAGCCTAGTTTTTGAATGGCTTTCCATTATTAGTGATGATGGTGGATGGGGTTCCATACCTATAGAGTATATGGAAAAGGATTAATTTGGAGATTTGAGTACCCATAATTTGAGAGAGTGGAATTGCTTCCACCCACTTGGTGAAGTACTCAATGGTAGTGATGATGAAAGTGTGGTCGTTAGAAGATGAAGGGTAGATCTTGATGATCAAGTCAAAACCCCATTGAGAAAAGGGCCATGGTGCAATGATAGGTTGCAAATATTGAGCAAGAGCATGTATCAAATCCACATGTTGTTGAGAGGGAAAGCATTTCTTCACGAACTCACAAGAATCATGCTCCATTGTTGGCCAATAGTAACCCGCTTTGAGAATCCTCTTTGCTAAGGCCATTCCATTAGAATGGGCCCCACAAACACCACTATGTACTTCCTCTAACATAGTGTGAGATTTTGATTCTTTCAAGTACCTAAGGAGAGTTCCATCATGCCCATGACAATAAAGTGTATCTCCTTTGATAGTGTAGTGGGAGGTAGGTTGGATGAAGGACTTAAATTGGTTTTTTGTAAGGTTATATGGGAGGATATTATCATGGAGATAAGTGTAGATGTCATGGTACCAAGGGGACTCAGGACCTATAATTTTGCACACCATCTCACTCTCAGGGACATCGTATGCTAGGATTAAAACTTGTTCAATGAGGAACTCACAGTCTATTTGATCCTTAGGCATATCAATGAGAGACTTGATTGTAGCCATCACATCCACTGCCTTATTCTAAAATCTAGGGATTTGTTCAGGCTGGATGCAGGTGAAGTACTTCTTAAAGTCATCTACCATGTGATTTTAGGGTAACAACTTGTTATCCTTTGTCTAAAACTCATCATTGAATTATTTGATAGTCAATTGGGAATCACCAAAGACTTAGAGATGAGTGATGTTCTATTGAATGGTGATCCTAAGGCTAGTGATAAGAGCTTCATACTCTGCTATATTGTTTGTGCATGGGAATGCTAATCTAAATGACTTTGGTATGTAGTAACCTTGAGGAGTGATGAATAAGATACCTGCTCCAGATCCATTATGTGTATAATAACCATCAAAATAGAGTGTCCATTTATCTACTTCTACTACTGCGAGGAATTCTTCATCTAGAAACTCAGCTATCAAAGGATAAGCATCAACCAAAGGGGTATCAACTAACTAATCATCTATGACGTGTCCCTTATTCACCTTATGGTCCATGTACTCTATGTCAAACTCACTCAGTAACATGACACACTTGGCCATGCGACCATTCAAAGAATTTTTGGATAAAAAATACTTGAGTGGATCAACTTTGTAAATTAGCTTGATAGGATGGTTGAGCATGTAATGACGAAGTTTCTATGAACTAAAGACAACTACTAGACAAGACTTTTCCATTAGAGAATAATTAAGTTCATAGCTACCAATGTTCGACTGATATAGTAAATTGCACACTCTTTAGAGGACTCATCATGTGTAGCTAATAGTGCCCCTAGTGCAACTGATGTGGTTGAGATGTACAACAACAGTGGTTTTCCTAGAATAGGAGGCATCAAGATGGGTGGATGAGCCAAATATTCTTTGATTTTGTTGAAGCCATGCTGATATTCTAGATCTCACTTGAAGGTGGTGTCTTTGTGTAACAAATGTGTGAATGAATAACACTTGTTAGCTAATTGGGCTATAAACCATTTGACAGACTGTAACTTCCCTTGGAGGATCCTTAACTGCTTGAAATTGCATGGTGGGGTAATTTCCATAATAGCTTTGACCTTCACTAGATCTACCTCTATACCCCTCTTAGAGACTATGAAACCCAACAACTTCATAGATGTAACTCTGAATACACATTTCTTCAGATTCAGCTGCAACTTATAATGCTCTAGATGCTCAAATATTTTCTTCAAGATCTTAGGATGCTCATCTCTTGTTCTAGATTTTCCTAGTAAATCAACAACATAGTCTTCCATTATGATGTGAATGAGGTCATTGAAAATGATAGTCATGACACGCTAGTAAGTTGCCCCCGCATTCTTGAGTCCAAAGGGCATGACATTGTAGCAGAAGGTGCCTGAAGGTGTGTTGAAGGTAGTCTTATGTTGATCTTCAAGTGAAATCTTGATTTAATTATAGCTAGAGAAACTATACATGAGGGATAGCATCTCATGTCCTATTGCAAGATCCACTAACATGTCAATATTTGGTAGAGGGAAATCATCTTTAGGACAAGCTTTGTTGAGATCCTGAAAATAATTATAAATCCTAATATTTCCATTTGGCTTGGCAATAGGTACTATATTGGAGATCTAGTAGGAGTAGTCGATAGGCCTTATGAACCCGACCTCTAACAAATTTTCCAACTCTTTCTTGACAAGTAGAGTGACCTGGGGATGCATCTTTCTCGGTTTTTGTTTAACAAGTTTGGCATCTGGATGCATATCCAAATGGTGTACCACTAGAGTAGGCTCTAGGCTAGCATATCTGAATATGTCCATGAAAAATTAATGAGTCCCTCCCTTAGTAGATTGACGATGGTAGAATACTCTTCTTCTGATAATCACTTGGTGACATATGTGATTTTTAGATCTTCCTCTATTCCCAAGTTGACTTCTTAGGTTTCCTTGATCAAGATAGAATACCATTCAGACAATTGAGTTCCAACAAGGGGAAGATGAATACCCCCATCCTCCAGTGCCTCAATGAGGTTTTCACTGTTGGATACACCCTTTTTTTTACTTTTGTTGAGCTAGGAAGTGCCTCAGAAAGGTTTTCACTAGATGGCCCTTTTTTTATTTTGTTTCTTCTTACTTTTGTGGTTAGGGTGTTCATCTTCCCCCAATCCCATGAGATGTACACATGAGTCCACTAAAGGAAAATTATCAAGGGGTGCACTAGATCATAAGTCCTAGTCAATAAGTTCAGGGTGGTGAAGAGAAAGGTCAATGGAGAAGACGAACATGAAATCAAACATGGATGAGAGATCCACATCATTGTACTCATGTATGATGGATTATTCTTCGATTATGTCCTCAAGGAGACCATTATCCACACAAATGTTATTGGAAGCACTAGTTGATGCTATAGGACCCTTTTGTTTTGTCCCATAGCCTAATCCCAAATTTATTGGTTGCACAAGAGTATCCACTAATTGCAATATTCCTTGCTCTTCTACACCAAGGCCTACCCCTTGATAATTGTGTTTCTAAGAAAACTTGGAGGCATAGGGATAGGTCTCTTGGAAGTATTCCTTGAGGGGGGATTAGTTTGAGGCTCCTTTTGATATATCCATTGACTGATGTCATCCTCTAGTGTATCTTACCATAGCCCAAGAGATCAAAAAATACTAGACCATACATTCTTAGAGATGAGGGTGAGAGTATTCTCTTCTTCCTTTGATATGGAGTATGAGGGTTGACCATAGCTATGAGGTGATGGTGGAATTGTTGCCACATTTAAGGCCGTGCACATCTTGTATTCACCGCAAACTTTGTTGATGATCTAGACTTTTGTGATGGTGGATTCAGAAGTGGAAGATGGAATGGATTATGTAGCAGATGATGGATTGGAGGATGGATGGGAGGATGATGCTTGAGGTTCCCCCACTTCAACTCCTAGGAAATAATGAGATTGGGGGAAGGAAGCTTCCAAAGCTCAATAGTATTCAAATGGCTATGTATCAATGTGTATGGTTACTTCCATTATGTTAAATGGCAACTTTAGGCACTAGTGGTAGGTGGATGGAACAGCCTGCATGGCATGAAGCCATGGGTGACCAAGGAGAAGATTATATGGTAGGTCTAGATCAAGGACGTGGCATGTGGTGTATTGAATTACAGGGCCAACCTAAATAGGAAGATAGATGATCCCCTCAGAATCCCTTTCCGCATTGTCATATGCTTTTATAGTGATAACCTAGTTGTTTAAATCAGCATGGGTGTACCCTACCTATTTTATAAACTTTAATGTATAGAGGTTGATGGCAGAGCCATTATCTACCAAGACCCTTTTTACCTTGTGGAAAGCTACGAGGACTTTAATATGGAGGGGATGGTTATGATTGCAGTCAATGGCTAGCATGTCATTTTGGTTGAAGCCTAGCTGATAGGACATTAAGAGTTTTCCCACTAAGGCTTGAAACTGAGTGGATTTATATCATTAGGGATGTGCGTGTTTTGTAAAGATTTTGTTAAGATTTCTTGATGTATAGGAGAAGACTTAAGCAAATCCAAAATGGATATCTGGGTGGGATTCTTTCCTAGGTGATCAAGAATGTTGTACTAAGAGCTTACATGAGATGGTTGCGAAGGCTTGGAGGCTCTTGGAACAGTGATGCAAGTATGGTGAGCAGTAACAACACATTGTGGGTCTTTTCCTTTAACATGAATCATAGATACATGAGGCTCTACCTAGCTAATGCACATAACTATACCCTCATAGTTATAAGGCACATTTTTATAGCTAATATTATTAGTGTTGTTGTTTTGAATATTGTTATTACTTAGCCCAGCATTAGCATTAGACGTGTTGGCACCTTGGTTATGCTTCAAGAAGGTGATTTTGATATATTTGTAGCTAAGCATTGGATGATGTTTCCTACTTTGCATCCACGTGAATAGTTCCTCAATCTATAAGATCTTGGAGATGCATTTTTAATCCTTGACATTTTTTTATGGAGTGACCCTTGATCTTATGGAAGTCACAATACTCATTCTCCCTATACCATGTTGGCTTTGGCTTGGACTCATCGAAAGGCTTGGTCACAAGATATGTAATGGGATAGCTTGCTTACAAAAGCCTATTGAAGACAACACTTAAACACTCTCCTAAAGTAGTGAAGGAGCATTTATTATTGCCTTGATTATTTTTGTTGGACTATGGAGGAGGACAGGTTCCCCTTGTGGCATAGATATAGCATTAGGAATTAATTTCTGAGGAGGGGCATATTGTGGCCTTTGTGAGGTATTTGCTACCTAAACATGTTTGGTGTTAGTGACACCATCATTGACTACTTTTTTGTTTTTGTTCTAGTAGCAGGACTTGTCTCCAGACAACTTGTCTTTATTAGAATTATGAATTTTGATTTTTTCCTTCGCAATAAGTTCTCTCTCAAGGATAGGACCCTTTTCAATGACCTCTGTGAAGGTGGTGACATAGTGAAGATTTAGATTATGTACCATATTGGGATTGAGATTGAAGGAGAACTGTGTGACGAATTTCTCTGAAAGATCTACAAAAGAATAGATCGATCCCTTTTGTAGACCCATAAACCAATCTAAAGCTACCCTCGTTAAGCTGCCAGGGAATAGTCATAGGAGTTAATTTTCATTATGCAATACTTCTTGGCATTGCAAATAGAACTCCTGAAGATGGGATTTTGGATCTTTGGTTCCTTTTTACTTGTCAAATTTAGGCATTTCAAAATGCTTTGGAAAAGGGATGAGTGAAATTGAGGGATCAAACAGATAGGGACAAATCTCTTCAAACTTGAAAGACTTTTTAGATGTCCCTACTTGCAAGTCTTTCAATGCGGCTTTTATTTCTTCCCACTTCTTGTTAGAGGATGTTGCTTGAGTTGGATAAAATAGATTGGATTGATGGTAAGGAGCATATTTCTGGTAGGATAAAGATGGGGCAAAAGTGTTTTGATCATATGATGGTGTAGGTGTGTATGAAGGTGTTGTCTGATATTGATTGGTATATGTGGATTTTGGTTGCTAAGTGGCACATGATTGTTGATAATAAGGAATATTTTGATAATAATAAGTGGAGGCCCCTTGTTGGTAGGATGGAGGTGTTTGGTGATATGAGGTGGAAGCAACTTGTTTGTATGACAATTACTAATAGGATGGTTGCTACTGCAAGGCATAATATGGATTGGACTGATAGTTATACTTAGCATATTGTTGTGATGCATGTGGAGGTTGTTGAGGGTTAGCTTGTTGATAAGAGGTGTTTTTATATGGCTATGAAGGGGTTATGTAGGGTGGTTGTTGTTGAGATTGTTGTGGATTGTGATATGTATAATCAAGATTTTGGTTGGATGCAATAGGTCATGTGTAATATGTGCTTGTAGGTGGTACATACATTGAGCAATGTTTTGTGGAATATGTTGGTGGGATGGCGGTTGCTATGTTGGGATCTATGTGTGCTAATGAGATGGTTGCGCATAAAGAGATCAAGATGGGATGTTAGGCTACTGGGTGACATGTGATTTTTGGAATGGTGGATTTTGTTGGGACACTTGCTAATGTGGAGGGGCTTGTGACTAATGAGGTGGTTGTGATGGATTGCCAAGTTGTTGATGTGAGGGTGGTTGCTTTGGTTGCGACATCAAGATTGCGATGTTCTAATGTGAAGGTTGTTGTTGTGGTGTTTATTACAGAATTGTAATACTTTTGGGGGTTTGTTGTGGCACTTATTGTGGATTACCTAGTGGCAACGATTGTTGAGATGGGATATTTCTCTAGGGCGGTTGCTAAGAGGTCAACAAAGGTAGTTGTAGATTGGATGCGGGTGTAGATCCTAGAGGTGGTTGTAATGCAAGGAAATGGTTACCCCCACTATTCACTAGTGGTTGACTTGACTAGTGTAATGGAAGAGGTGGTGCAGATGGTATGGGAATCAGACCTTGTTGGACATTTAGAGGTGGCAGTGGTGGAAAATTATGTGGCATACGAGAGGAAAGGGGGTCATTAGGATCAACACCTGATTGAGATGCTCCTGTGACTGAGATTTGGGGAGGATGTTGAATTTGAAAGAGCATGGCATTACCAAACCCAGGTTGATACCAATTTCCTATGGGGGGACCCTCGGGGATGTATGAATCTCCTGAATCATTATGTGAATTTTGGGGGTCTTGAGGCACATGAGGCATAGGTGGTGTGGTATTGACATACTTAGATAACTCAAATCTTGTCGGTGGTTTGATACCCTTCATTACCAATATGGTGAGAATTTTATCCCCATGCTCATTGAGCAGAGGATCAGTCATTTGGAGATTAGTGGGGTTACTAAGGTACTTGTCGACATTGACCTCAGGCTAGACGACCATGCTCTCATCGGTAGGAGGTGATTTTTTTTGAACCTCAGTGTTGGATTGGGATGAACCACCATTGTTAGGATCCTAGGAATGTTAGGCTGGGTACCTTGGGCACCTAAGTGATGGCTAAAGGATTGATTGGATTGGATGAGGAATTAACTGATTGAATTAGATTATTGGATAAAGGATGTAATTGGATTGGATTAGATTGATTGATGGGATGACATGATTGATTGGATAAGATGATGAAACTAACTCTAAACTAAGTTTAGAGGTTTGACTAGATGACATGGGGTGTTGATTGATTGGGTTGAATTGTAAAGGATGATTATGACACCAAATCTACCTCAAGATGGAAGTATATTGATTGGCTTGAAGATGATGATTGACTCAGGATGGATAACAATCCTAAGTAGGTGTGAACGATGGCAATCAAGATCGGGTACCTAAGCCAGCTTGGATGAAAACCTCAAAAATGAAGTCTAGGGGATTTTGATTGATGAACCAATGATGGAAATGCAATCTAGGGATAATCTGAGATGCACCTACATGATTTGGTCAATGAAATGATGACTTTTGGAAAATGTAGATGGATGAAAATGATGATTATGGGAAGACAGATGATGATAAAAAAAATTGATTGCGGTAAAGGACTCGAAAAGTAACAAGGTTTTAGTGGCCAAAAGAATTCACTCTCTAGAATTTGTATGGGAAGCGGATTTTCCTCTGTGTGTAAAATTTTTTCCTGTCTATATAATGACTTTTCCTATCTCTAGGAAGCAAAATCACCTTTGTGTTCAACAAATTCTCCTTTTTAGGGGGAGAAAATTCACCCAAAACTTAGACAACACAAGAAACAGGCGAACCTATGGAGTAAATTCACCTATCTGGGAGGTCAAATTTGCCTAAACTTGGAATGGTAAAAGAAACAGGTGAATTTGTTGAGCAACTTCACCTATTTGACAAAAGGTTTTCCCAAACAGCTAGCAAAATCACCTAAACTCTCACAAGTTTGTGTATTCTCTGACAAGTTTTCCAACAACGTTGGAAAATCACTACGGAATGGGTGGATTTGAATTTCAAGATCAGCTAATGGGATGACAACTTTAATTATTTCTGGAATGGTACAGATGAGAACAAACTCACCTAAAAATGAGATCACCTATCAGACAAATGGATTCACCTAAAGTTGGACTCGAACGGATGGAATACTTAGACAAGAAGTGGGATTGCCCCTATGGGGAGAAAATTATCCCAAGGGGATAGAAAATTCACCTATTCTTAAAGAACAAGTGAATTTTATGGATGACTGACAAACTTGCCTAAGGTATGAATAGACTCACCTATTCTAGGGAATGAGCGAAAAAAGAGTTGCCTAAGAAAGTGACCCAAGAGAAAATTAACCTCTGAGAAAGAAAAATTCTCCTAAACGAATGACCTAGACTGGACTAAGACACAAAATCACCCTTTTACAGGGAAAAAGCCTATCTATAGTGCAAATTTTCCTCTGTAAGGGGAAAATTTTCCTTTGAAGGCATGGGCTGATTGTGGAAAAGGAAAATAGACAAAACAAACAATAGACAAAAGGCTAGACTAACTCAACTGAAAATAAAAGCACTGGTATCACACAATGAAGACATGCCAGGAAACAAAATCTTAAAATTAGTGATGAGGGCTTACAAACTTGATGTAGGCCCACCACCTTGAGTGGAAAACCCAAGGTTAATACTCCATGATACCGGGGTGGTTCTCTGGATCACCCTTTCTCACGAAGGTGGATAGCTAGCATTCCAATGGTACGGGGTCATCAATAGATGCCACAGGCTCACCTTCACAATCTCACTTAGAGACTATCATAATCCACCATGAGGATTCCTATATCAACCTGAGGGAGTATATGGTGAGTAACTTTAGGGTATCGTGTGTATCCCCTACACTACACTAAGTTATGGCTACAACATGGGTCTCTATCTAGGCTATACAAGGCAATATCATGAGTCCCTGATATACTCATGGTAGGTGGGGCACAATCATGAACAGTAGCCCATCACAAGTGTGAGTCGGGAGCCCCAACAAGGTACTAGAAACTCAGACCAAATCTGCATGTCTTATCTAGGTATCACCCTAGCTTCGACACTTCACTAAGCATGACATGACTGGATTGAGGTACTAATTTAGCTCTCCCCCCTTTATATACGCCACCGATAACATATGGTTGGGATCCCCCAAGTGATGAAATACCAAGCAAGTCCTACTAAGGGAAGAAGATACTAGATGTTTTGGCTAGTCCCCAAGCTCTCACGTAGCGCAAGGGGAGAGCTTAGACACACTAGCATAGGGTCTCCTAGGGAGACTAGACTGGACTATAGTGAACTATGATTTCTCATCACCTAGGATCCCAAAATGGTGCAATGGGATTGGATGCATCAATAGTCCACTCTCAAACACAACAAATAAGTTAATTGAACCTTTAATTAATATATGTGTTCTTAGCTAGTATGAAAAATGACAAATAGACTAGCTAAAGGACTCTTCGACTAATCGTCCTGCAAAAAATATGTTAGTAGTTTGCAGCCACCTGTCTTGGATGAATGAGGACAAGCTACACAATTGTTAGCAAAAAGCAAGCTCACTCACAAACAAATGAGTTAGTGGATTAGTACCTAAAATTGAAACCAAATTGAGGCTAAAAACTAGAAATTCAAATCTCAGGTTTACCTCAAATTCACCTCTGTGTGAGGAAAGCTTGCTATTCTTATGAGCAAATTCACCCCTGTTTTGAACAAATTTTCCTTTCTATGTTGAGAAAATTTTCTTGTTCTATGAGGATGGGGGAATTTTCCTGATTCTGCAAATTTTCCCCAAAATTCAAATTCACCCCTGTAACCCAAGCAACTTTGCCTCAAAATTCAGATTCACCCCTTTAACCTAAGTCATTTTTCCTCAAATGGCAAGTTCACCCCTTTTCACAAAAAGGGAAAATTTTCTTGTCTACAAATTTGCCTCTATAATAGGAAAATTCACCTCTACTATCAGGTTTGCCTAATTCTAGATCCAGATTCGCCTATGTAACGGGAAAATTCGCTCGTTGGGGTGGATTCACCCCTGTGCGTAAACTTGAACCTGTGAAACTCAAACAACAAAAAATGTAAAAGTGTAGACCCGTGACATGGGTCCCACCGGGCATGCCAGAAATATGTACAGTGTTTATTCCCTAGTCTAAAATGCAAAACAAAATGAATGTAAAACAAAGGAAACACATCTCAACGATTACCCTAGTTGAACTTGAACAAAAACAAGATAATGGAAGTGAGTTACCTTGTCCAAGTTGATTGGTTGGTTGGCCTTGTTGACTCATTCGATTGTGTGCTCCTTTGGATGGTAAATAGCATGAAATTTTATGCAAAGCGATGTGGATGAGATGAGGAATGCAATGGTGAAGGTGGGTATTTGGGTAGATGCACAATGTGGATGCAAAATGAGCTCAAAAGTTGCAGCAATGGTGGATGCTAGTCGAGTGATTAAAAATTGGAATGCTAGTATGCTTGAATTAGTTTGATGAAAAATGAGGGAAAAATCCTCTACTTTTAGGGGAAATGCCTCTAAGAAATGGAGGGTTGAGATGATGCCAACATGGACAAGATCAAGGGCCAGGGTGAGTTGAGAACTCACAAGCCCTCACATTTTTCCATGTGTCCAATGAGATGTCAAGGGGAAGGTGAGGTGGAGGTACTTTAAGGTACCTTGATATTGGGACAAGATCTCATAAAGGAGGTCCTTGTCCCCATGTGGGAGATGTGACACATGAGGAATTAAAAATTCCTCAAATATCTACATGGGGAAGAGGGGTAGCCTAGAAATAATAAATGTGAATTTTAAATTCATATGGGGAATGGGTTTCCTTATCCAAAAGGAGAAAGCAATTAATGATAGTTGACTTGGGGGTATGCCATAAATGGCATGAGGATTAAGTTTACCTAATCATGTGATTAGGGTTGTGCAAACAAAGGATTAAGGCAAGTGGAAAATGATGGAGGAGGTGACATTAATCCTGATTAGAATTGTGCACACCTTAACCATAGATTAATTAAATTAATATAGATTAAAAAGAATTATGGAGGATGGGACAAGGAGAGATAAAATAGTGAATTTAAAATTGATTTAAATTCATGAGGCCAAGTGAATAAATTAAATACATTAAAACATTTATTTAATTTAAAGAGGAAATGGGATAAAAGATAAAGTATTTAATTATTTTAATTAAATAACTTAGAAACATTAGAAAAAGGGGGACATTAATTAAATAAATTATTTAATTAATGTTGACAAATAATATGAAATAGAGGAATGAAAGGGGATGAATTTGACCATATGGGAGTGGTCAAATTCTAAAGTCTACACTACCAATTGGAAATGTGTCTCTACATGCGCAAAATTGGTTGTCAAGCCATCGAGCATTTTGAGAGTGCATGACATATTTTGGTACAATATTATTCTTAAATTCTAATATGAATGCATATACACTAACTTAAATTTTGTAACTAAATCACAACTTTTTCCATTTTTTCCATCTTTTAGAGAATATTCAACATTCTTAAATATTTAACATCCACTAATTGTTTTTCAAAATCATTATCAACAATTTCATGCATGCAAACTCTTAAGAATGAAAGATTTCCACAACTAGTGCATTGTCTAGAAATACAAGAACTTAAATAAAATAATTTTCCATTAAATCTTCACAAAACAAACTTGATATAAACTCCCTTATTGTTTTAGGAGGCATATTAATACCACATTCCTACATAATCATGTTAGTATGCAAAGTGCAATGTATATATCAAAAAACATCATAAAAATAAAAAAATTGAACATACATTTTACAACAACAAGATATTTGTTACCTATTAATTTTTACATACCAAGGTTTACTTTTTTCCAAAGACCTTTGACTTATTTTAATATTAATAGGTAACACTAAATCACCACACAATTTTCTATAAAATTCATTTTGTAATGTATCTAATAGGTGTTTTGGATGAGGATCCCAAACTTTGGACCCCACTCTTAATTTTAAAACATCTCTAGCATTAGATGATACCCTACTATTATCAAGCCAATATTTTTCAATCAAAGTTTTAATTTCAACATTCAATTTCATGTAAGACCTAAGGAGTCAACCACTAAAACTCCAACATTGGTTGATTGGATCATTTTCTATACTTTCTCTTCTTTTTTCCGCTCTTAGCAATGTTTTAGGATGTATTTTTAAAACTTCACTAATATTGTTTACCATTCTTTTATTCAAAGTTACTTTATTAACTATAGCAGTTGTTATAGCTCTTCTTGCTACATTCTTATCTTTAGAACGACTACTTTTTCCAATAGACTAAATGGCACGGCAATAATAAACATAGCATGTTTTACTGATTGGTCTTTTCTTCTTTGTTTAACAAAAATTCCTAACTTTTTCATTACTTTTCATATTTTCTACATTCTCATCAATTGTGTCATTAGTTGACATTGAACTAAAAGTTTTTTATGATAAAAAAAAAGTTTGTATAATCTATTGGCATGTGTTCTTATTTGTCTCCAAGAAATCTTACCACAAATATTATCCAAAACATCACTTTCAAATTTATTTATATATATATATATTCATTTTCAACATCACTTCCTAGAAATTCATTTTCATTTTCAACTTCAAAACTATTTTCATTTTCATCAACAAAACAATTTTCATTTTTCATGTTCAATAAAAGGGTTTTTATTTTCATTTTCAATAAAAGGATTTTTATTTTCATTTTCAACAAAAAATTGACTCAAATCTTGAACTCTACAAATATTATCGATGTCAACATTGTTATATCCAATATTTTTTAGATCTCTAATAAACACCATTTCCATGAGGCTCAAAGGTGGATTTGAATACATACCTCGACTTGTGCCTATTGAAACATTCTCCATAGCATTGAAAGGGATATTTGAAGACATACTAGGAGTAGTTTGTATATTCGTATTAGTTTCCACATTCACCTCTTGCAAGTTTGCATCGTCTACATCCATGGACTCAATGTTTTTATCTTCAATTGTTGTGGATTTGGATGCTTCAACATCATTCATTAATAAAATTCTCATTCTTCTTTCTCTTTTTCTTTTTTCCTTTTCTCTCTTTGCTTGAATTTATGTAGGGGTCAATACCTTCCTATCTTTCCTCTTATTCTGACATTGTGATCCCATGATTGAAAAATTCAAACTATATAAAAATGAATGTCAAAAACTTGAAAGTCTTCCTTCTTTGTTCCTCCTTCAAACAATTAGAAATTGTTCACAAAATTCCTCTTCCTCCTTCAAACAAGTAGTAATTAAACAAAATTCCTCTTCCTCCTTCAAACAAATAGCAATTAAACAAAATTTCTCTTCCTCCTTCAAACAAGTAGCAATTGAATAAAATTTATCTTCCTCCTTCAAACAAGTAACAATTAAAAATTTATCATCCTCCTTGGAAAAAAAGTGGCAATTGAACAAAATTTATCTTCCTCCCTAAAACACTTAGCAAATAAAAAAAATTCCTCTTCCTACTTTGAAAACAAGTAGCAATTAAATAAAATTTCTCTTCCTCCTTCAAACAAGTAGCAATTAAATAAAATTCCTCTTCCTCCTTTGAAAACAAGTAGCAATTCAATAAAATTCCTTTGCAACAGTCTCCCAATGATGCCTCCTTTCAAAATTGAAAAAAATACCAACTTGAAGAGCTTCTACAAGACAAAAGTTGATAGAAAATAGGGAATATGTCAATCATTCGTACAAAATAGTTCTCAGACCCAAGATGTACTTGTTTGAGAATAAAATTTAAAAAAATAGTGAAAAATAACTTGGGATCCTAATTTATATAAATTAAGATCCCATTTACTAAGAGGGGTCCCAATTTTTATAAATCGGGATCCTTTTTACTAAGCGAAATCCTGATTTTTATAAATCAGGATCCCATAGTAAACAGGATCCCGTATATTAAATGGGATCCCATTGCATTTTAAACAGACAAATGGAAAATGGGATCCTGTATATTAAATGGGATCTTGTTTATAAAGAAAATGGGATCCTATTTTACTAAATGGGATCCTGTTGAAATTTGAAATGTAGGTCGGGTTTTTCTTTGTTATCAGGTTCAAGAAAACATTTGGGGATATAAATCTAGTCCCTGGACATGGTTTGACCTGCAAGTTGAAGGTCTTAGCAATGCCACAAGGAAAGAGTGACTTTGGGCATACGTCTAAATACATTTTTTGCAATCTTAGCAATGCCACAAGGAAAGAGTGACTTTGGGCATACGTCTAAATACATTTTTTGCAATTTTTTTGGACAAAATTAAAACCCATTATAGATGAGATAGTGTAGATTCCAAATATGTAAAAAAAATTCAATTGGATTAATTTTTATTTTTCAATTAATTTATAATGAAACTGGTCCATAAACTTGAATTATCAAAGTTTTTTAGTATTTTAATAACTTTTTATTAACATAATTTTTTGACAAGCAGATTGCACAAAAGTGTACTTCAGACAATTCCTTTCAATTAAAAAAAATATAAAAAAGTAAGTTTAGATAATCTTATGTGAGATGTACATGGCGATTTTTCAAAATAACAAATATGGCCAATAAAAATTAACAAAAATATTCAATAAAAAATTATAAAAAAAAATGGAAACTATGCTTTGGTGAGTTACAAATCTTTCCCAAAAGGATTTAGAAAATTTGATTATTTAGGTCAAAATATGAATGACATACACGTGCATGGTATGGTAAAAAAAGAATTAAACAGTGGTTTTTAGAAACTGTCAACGTCGAAAGTATCAAGGTGGGTTGAATCACACTTGATCCATGAAGAATCAAAGCATAGTGGAGCCACGAGTACTCGAATCTGAACAAGATCAATCAATCAAAATCAAAAGTAAACATTTTATCAAAAAACCTAATATGTTGATTTTATAAAAGATTTAAAGAAAGCATCTACCCTAATCTATTGAAACTTATCTCATTGTGGAATTGGTGTCACATTAATGTGGACCGATGACCATTTCCCAATCCCATGATTGTGACCTCGTTTCAGTCAATTCTATGGAAGAGAATTGATGAAACCATGGTGTTTTAGTGTATGAAAACCTAGATTATAATGAAAATGAGCATGATGCAAGCTAGGTTACCTTGATTTTATGCTATAAATGATCTAATTATACAAGTGCTAAGCTAATCTAAGCTAAAAAAGAGCTAAAAGATGAAAACCCTATTTTATTTACAAACTAAGATGGATGCATGGAAGCCATTAATGAAAGCTTGAAGCTAGTATGCAATTGAAAATGAACTAAAACTAAGTTAAATGTGTGCAAAAGATGAGTGAGTATGTGAGAAAATTTAACAACATAAGTTTGCAATAAAAGATGAATCCATTTGTCTCCAAATAGTGATCTATTTATAGGGAGCAAATTAAGAATGGATGGTTGAGATCAAAAAGCTTAATCAACGGTTAAGGATGAAGGAGATGAGAGGCATGGATCATGGATTCTCATCAATGGATGAGAATGAATGATGGGAGTTAATCAAAGGCTCACAATTGCCTCAAACAAACACACTTTTGACCTGCTTACACAGGTCAAAGGTAACTTGTTTAGAAGGTAAGAGGGTTAACTTCTTAAAGAAGTTAAGTGAGTTGATTGAAGGAGATGGAATATTCCTTAGAATATTCCATTGGATGAGGATAAAGGTTAATTTACAAATCAAAACAAAGTTTTAGTTGTGCAAAAAGAATAAAGAATATTCCATGGGAATATTCCCTTTGATTAGAGGAAAGTTAGTTCAATTGCTAATTAAACAAGGTTTAATTTATGCAATTAGGGAATTAGAAGAGTTAAGGAGATATTTATTAAATTAGATGATTTAATAAATAAGGGAGAGAAGGGGGAATAATATTTAATTAAATAAGATGACTTAGGAGATTAAATTAAATATTTTGGTTTATTTAATTTAATAGGATGAAGTGTTAGTGTGAAAAGAGGTGAATTAACCCAATCTAATTGATTAGGTCAATAGATGAAGATGATACAATTAATTAATTAGCTAGGATAATTGAATCAATTAAGTGAAAAGATGATGGATTAAAGAGGAAATCATGTTAATAAATCTGATTCAAGTGTATGACATTGATTAAGACATTTTTTCAGTGTCTACATTTTGCCTCTCTTTGAAGTGACATACCTGCTGCTTTGGTTCAAAGAATAACGCTTTTAAGATCAAAACTGCTACTTAAATCAAATAATAAAATTTCCTAATCTTTTGGATGTCCTAGTGGATGGATAAAGCTAACTCCCTACTCCCTTGAGAAATTAGGTAGAAATTTTAAATTTTGGGTTTATTTCTTGATAAAGGTTAAATGTTGCCCCTTGGGTTACAAAGGTTTTGAGATGCAAGAATAATGCCAAAAACACAAAAAATGATGCAAAATTAGGTCTAGATTGGAAAAATTGGTGAAGATGATGATAAACCCCTTTATTAAGGTCAAATTAGGGCAAAAAATCAAATTTTCTAGCTTAAATAGGTCAATAGGGGTCATTTTCAATTCATTTGTTCATTCACTTGAAGAATTCTTGCAATTTGAGCTCTGACCCTTTCACAAAATGGCGCATTGTGAGCTTTCCCGACACATTTTCAATTGAGTTCATGAGTTCCAATGGCTCAAAGGTGCAAGACCATTGGTATGTGATTCAAAACTTGATTTGAAATTTGAAATTTTGATGCATTTATTAGGCGTCAAAATTTAGAATTTGGGGGCAGTGCTATATAGCAATTCCCAAACTTTAATCGGTGACACCCAAATGATATATAGCAACGCATGTCTAGGGTGACACTTTTCCATATTTGATTTTTAAGGTTTCAAAATTTAAATGGCGATGCATATGTATCTAGCGATGCACTTGCCAATTTGAAATTTAGGGTTAGGTTCTACCAAATTCTAAATAGGGACGCCATCTTGTATGGTGACGCATTTGTCAATTTGAATTTTGAAATACATCAAGCATCACTATTTGAGTTTTTAATATAGTGACACATTTGTGATTTATGAGCCATAAATTCCAAATAACTTCAAATTTTGATGATTTATTGACGTTGTGCACTTCGTGGGTGAGGGAGGTCTTCCCACCATTGATGTCGAGAGAGCACAGGCCCATAGTACTAGAGAGATTAGGTGATTTGTTTGAGTCATACCAGGAGCAATTGGGAGAGATTGGATTGTGGTATATTGCATAAACACTTGTGATTAGGACCCATTTGGCTATGATGAAAGTGTTGTACGAGAGAAGACATAGTGACCTTAGAGGATGCACGTGGAAGATATTGCAGTTTCCTATCCATCGTGATTGTGTGATCTATGATCGTAATGCTAGATTGGATGCCTACTTCAAGGTGATGGAGATGGACCAGATTGCATTGGTCACCTCACAAATTGAGTTAGAGGCATACAGGGGTAATGTGTCGACATTTAGATTGATTGTTGTAGCCATCATTTTAGGTTTGGTGGCTCTAGATAGATGCGGTCAATTCTTTAGTCTAGGATGGGGCTTGGCTTGGTAGAGGATGCTTTGCCGAAGGACTCTTTTTGCATGGGGGCCCATGATGTTAACCTCTTTGTACCATGATTTGCTTGATTTCATGTATTACAATAGGAGAGCTATTGATGTAGGGGTGACACTCCTTCATATCTGGGCATGGGAGCATATTGTTGTGCTTCGACCCATTGTACAAATGGTGTACAGCTAGATGATCCCATTGTATGGAGATACCAAGGTGCCATTAGACTCAGGCACACTGGACAGATTAGTCTCCCGTATTGGAGATGAGTAATAGATGATATGATCATGTTCCAGTGGCGATCATGGCTTTAGATGTTAGCCTGGTTTGATAATGTTCAGTAACTCTACTTTTCCCAACAGATTCAATATGTGCAGGGTCAAGAGCATACCATGGCTGAGTGGTACCTTCCTGAGAGAGTGGCCAAAAAATTAGGTGATGTCTAGGATAGGCCCAATGATGGCTACAAGGCTATTTTTGCAAAATCTACAAGAGAGGTTCCCACCTAGGGACTGATGATTCCAACAACAGAGGTTGTTGAGAGTTTTTGCTAGTTGGTTGCCCAGCCTTGGGTGTATGATCAGGTTCAACCCATTGCTCAAACTACTCCAACTTATGATGCATGGTTCATCCCTCTGAGACGACTCATAGATCTTGCAGGTGCTCCTCCTAGAGGGAGGCCGTGAGGCAAAGGTGTTAAGGGAAGAGGATAGGGAGGCCAAGATGGCCATGATGGACAAGTTTTGGGGGCTCCTTTTGTGGTACAACAACCTCCACAGTAGCCTCCAACAATGTAGCAGCAGCCAGTGCCACCACCACCACCACTGCTAGATGCTAGAGATGCATACATACAACAACTACAACAGCAAGTATAGGTTGGCAGGTGAGCAAGACAAGGCCAACCAACAGATTTTGGCTTTGAATGATGAGCAAGACTAGACTTGGAAGTAGGTGGTTGTTGTGATAGCTAAGAGGGATGTGGCTTTGCAGAGAGTTCAATTAGTCACAGGTGAGAGAGACCAGGTGGTGGCTCGACATCACCAGATTGAGAGCCTTATGACATCCACCCATGGTCAAATTTTTTTTCTAGATTGTATAGAGAGGTTGTTACAGAGGCTACATATTATAGGATACACTACCATAGGGATGTTCCATCAGCTCTCTGACAACCTAATTTTTTGTAGAAAAGTGATGCATTCCCCCAAGCAAAGGATTAGCCTGAGTGGCAGGCTGGAGAGGGTAGCAGCCACTAGGGCTAGCTCTTTTGATGTATAGACACTTTTTGATTTTTCTCCATCCTTTATACTGATATACATTCATGGGATCCTTTTTGATATCCTTGTGGATATTGTACTTATCATCGATGTACATACATTGATCCAGATTTTGTATCATGAGATTCATTTTTTGATATATATGGATGATTTATGTGATGATGTGTTGACTTTATTTCAGGTATGTATGGATGTATGTATGCATTTTTATTTATGCCTATGTGATATGAGATGATCATGCTATGGATGAATGCAATGTTATATTTTTTTTCATTATCTTTTCACGATATGATATGGATGGATGATTATGATATGCAGATGTTATGGATGCAAAATGGTGTGGATGTATTTCTTTTTGTATTTTTTCTATGCATGTTTTATGATGATGATGTATGCATATGGATGTATGAATGCAAATGCTTATGATATGCAATGGTTTAAGATGCTTAGAATAAAAAATCTATATTACTCATCACAACTCAAATGATTATGCAGAATGTATGATGTTATGCAATGAGATGGATGTTATGATTATGAGATGCATGCATGCTGATGGTTTGTGGATGCAGTGATGATATTTTTTCATGTTTTTCATGATACCAGGTTAGCATGGAGAGAAGAATATAGAAGAATAAAGAATGAATAACCATTGATGATGAATAATTCAAAATATCCATCAATACTTTATTAGAGATGGTGATGAGACAATGCAAAATAATGCAGAATGGGTGCTCACACTTTGAGATTGGGATTTTCCCTCATTCCTTATTGTTTGATATAACACATAGATACACTGCATCAAGGTATTGATAACCAAGATGATGTTGTATCTAGTGTAATGGACTTTGACTCGACATATAGATAGGATAGTTCTTTTTCACATCTTGACATATGGAAACATCGTTGGAATGTAAGTTAGACGTTTAGAACATATTGACCAAAGCATACACAATAGTCAACAACATACCCCAAATGACCTTCCTACACAGAACTAAGCAAGTATGTGCCAAGAGTATCCACAAGCACAACGAATGAAAGATAATGATCAATGCCCCATTCCTTTCTCTCTAAATCATTTTAGATAGAAATCATCAAGAGGTCCTCGAAATGGGTCATTAAGATAAATCATAAGAAAAGATCAAAGATAAATAGTCAATGTTATCTATAGCATCTGCCTAGTTTAAGTTTAGCTAAATGGATTTTTGATATTGATGTCCATCATAGGAAGGATACATCATAGGACATGTTGATTAGAGGGTTGTTTGATGTTGGGATGATGC
This sequence comes from Sequoia sempervirens, assembly GCA_007258455.2. Taxonomy (NCBI): domain Eukaryota; kingdom Viridiplantae; phylum Streptophyta; class Pinopsida; order Cupressales; family Cupressaceae; genus Sequoia; species Sequoia sempervirens. Next base: position 108,442 of record VDFB02351925.1, read on the forward strand.
TGCTAAAATGAGTTATTGCTATAAACTTCACAGATGAATTTACCTATGATTTTGACTTTAGATTTTGACTTTGAGGTTCACACTTTATGACTTTCTATGTCTTTTTTCTACTTGTTTCGCCAAAGGGTGAAGGTGAAAATCGTTTATTGTGGGTGAAAGTGAGATAGGATGGATGGATTTTGGATTTTCTAGAATATTTCAATGTTTTTGGTATTTTGAAATGTTTTGGTCTTTTTTGAAAGTTTATGCAGATGTCTAGGTTTTTTTTTGGATTTTCTAAGGTTGTTTAGGGTTTTCTGAATATTTGAGGCTTTTTAGGTCTTTTGAATGTTTTCTATTGTTTGGTGGTTTTTCAATTTTCAAATGTTTTGTGTTTTTTGAATATTTGGATGATTTTGGGATTTTTGAGATATTTGGACATTTTGGGGATTTTTCGTGTTATTTGGATGTTTTTTAGTATTTTTTGATTTTATGAGTTTCGACCAAGAACCTAACTTAAAGACCTATCCTAGGGGCCTTGGAGGTTGATCATAGATAATTCTTGCATATGTTATACATGCAGAGACCACGTAGTTTGACTGACTCGACTCATTTACAAGACAAAGCTATGATCGAAAAAGAGATGACAACTAATTACAATAGACTACTAAAGGACTGACCTAGGGTGTCTCGGGTGCACATCAGTGATGGCCTTGCCTATGTTAAAGCTCAGAGATGACGTAGTTTCATAAATAGACCTTATTTTTTGGGTTTTTTGATGTTTGACCTTTTTAGGGATTTGCTTTACAATTTTCTAAATGTTTTTGGATTTTCGTTGTATAGGATTTTGCAAATGTTTTTGGATTTTTTGGATAAGATTTTATGAATGTTTTTGGTGTTTTTTAGATAAGGTGTCCCATGACCTCAAGATATACAAGAACCTGATTGTGATGCATAACGAAATTCCCCCAATGTGATATGTTAGCCTACTTCAATAAAGGCAAGACAAACTGACCTTGGGAATATGCCAAGTAGTGCTAAAGAGTTCATGATACCTTACAGTGACAAGCCATGATAAGGACGTGAATGAGGGATGAATGGTGATGCAAAGAATGATAGGCCAAAAGAGCCAAAGAAAAGCTGAAGATGCTTTATTTATACAAGGCGCCTGTTTGCTAGGTTTTCACAAAAGCTACTTGCACAAAGTTCCACTAAAGTGGTTTTTACTAGAGGAAAAAAAATTCTTTACTTTTTCCAAATTTTTTCACTTTTTTTTTGGATTTTGATCATTTTTTGATTTTTTTGTATTTTTTGATTTATACCCTTGGAGACTAGGCATAATTTTTTTTGAGATGCAAGTTGTTGGTTGGCTCTTGCAAGGGTTCACCTTTAGGGGTTGGCAGTTGGCATGCTCATAATTTGTAGCTTGTTGTGATGACAAAGGGACCCAACCAGTTAGGCTCAAACTTTCCCTTTCTATCTTGATCTAGAAGATTCTTCTGATTTTTCTTTAAGACAAGATTGTCTACTTGGAATGACTGAAATTTGATTCTCTTGTTATAGCTTTATTTCAGTTGATATTGGTACACTTGCAAGTGATTTAGGGTGTCAAGACGATGTTCATCTAGAAGTTCCAACTCATTTAGTCGAGACACTCTATACTCCTCAATTATCAAGTTTTGTAATAACACTCGCAATGATGGGAGGTAAACCTCGATAGGAAAGATGGATTCTGATCCATAGACTAGGGAGAAAGGGGTTCCACATGTAAGCATGTAGATACTGGTTCAATAAGCCCAAAGAGTGGGATTTAGTTGTAGATGCTAGTCATGACTAGTTTCATTGACTTTTTTCTTTAGGATTTTCAGGATAGTTTTGCTCATTGCTTCTGCTTGGCCATTGCCTCGGGGACAGTATGGGGTAGAGAATCAATGTTGGATATTGAATTTTTGGCACAATTATTTTACATCCTGACTCTTGAATGGGTTTTCATTATCTAAGATAAGGGTTTGTGGTATACCATAATAGAAAATTAGGTAAATTAGGATAAACTTGGCTATATGTTTCCTCATTATGTAGGTCATAGGAATGGCTTCAACCCATTTAGTAAAGTACTTTGTGGTGGTTATGATGAACTTATGGACGTTGGATGATGTTGGAATGATTTTTCCTATGAGGTCAAGTCCTCATTGTGAAAAAGGCCATGGTGTGATCATTGACTATAATTCTGGTGTTGAAGCATGAATCAGATCTCCATGCTATTGACACTGGATACATTTCTACACATACTGGTGAGCGTTTTCCATAGTTGGCCAATAGTACTCCATACTCAACAATTTCTTAGCTAATTTCATACCGCTAGAATGGGACCCACATATGCCATCATGTACTTTTGTTAAGGAAATTAAGGCTTCCTCTTGCTTAAGACATTGTATTAATGTCCCTTCGATGCTTTGGTAGTAAAGGGTATCACCTAAGATCATGAATCAAGATTCCTTTTTGAAAAAGGTCTTTGTAAGGTTTGAGGTGATATCGGATGGAATGGTTTCTCTATTAAGGTAGATAGAGATGTCATGGTACCAAGGGGATCTAGGACCAACAATAACACACACAAATTCAGATTCAATGATTTCTAAAGTTGGTATGAGAAGTTGTTCTACCAAGAATTCACATTGAAGAATGTTGCTCGACATGTCTAGTTGATCTAATGCGGAAGGGATCTATTAAAAAGGTTGCTAAAGAGCCTATCTCAACTGAGTGACCCTATTAACAATGCTCCAAATGTAGTACAATCTCTATTAGAGCCTCTTGGAGATTTTTTTACAATCTTCTGTAGCCTATCCTCAAAGTCGTGGTACAAAATTCCTCACTCAAATCACCTCTCATAAAGGCTCTCAAAGCCACAAGTCTGATTTACAAAGAGCAAGAAACAAACTTTTCCTAAAGGCTCTGCTATAGAATTAGAGCATTATTACATCAAAAGTCTCCTATTCCTCAAATTCTCTCCTCATTTGGATGCTTGGAGGAATTTGACAATTTTTGGATGATGGAATGCCTCCCTCTCATCCTCCTTTTATACTTGAAATTGGGTCTAGTGGGTTAAAACCACCAAATTCAACCTCTTCCCCCCTTAAGTAAGGAGTTAAAACAATTTCTCATTTTACATTAAAAACAATAATAATCCCTTGAAAAAATATTTAAATTTTGTTTCTAAGCCCTTATTTTGTTACATTTTTGGGCTACCAAGTTGTTGGGGTTTGTTTGTTTTTATTTGTTTTGTTTTCAACAAATAACCATTTATGGTTATTTAGTTTTAAATTTTTTTTCCATTCGGGCTTAGTTATGGGTTATTATAAACCCATGCCACATATATTGTAAACTGATTCAATGGTGTGGCGGTAAGTATGTGTTTTGACACTAGGGAGGTTGTGGGTTCCAACCTCCCCACTTATTTTTTAAAACCATTTAGCCACAATTTAAGCAATAAAATTAATTGTTGCCCATATATGGTTAAATGCTAATAACATGGCTCAACGGTGGCATCGGCAGTGACAACTTATAAGATGGTGGTCATGGGTTCGACCCCCCACCTCTAACTTTGGTAAATGGTACAACTAAATCCGACCAACAGAGGAGTGAAAGAGGACACCACGTAGCACCCAACCAATGTGCCACATGGTAGCTCCTGATTCGTCAGCTTCATCCAATCAGCTCCATGTCACCCTACCCCATTGACAACATGGTTGCCATGTGTCACTCCACTACTAGTCCATGATATTGTACGGTACCACACCATCTACCATGTCAGTGTACAGTCAGCTACCACGTTGTTGTCCACATCATTGTGCGACCTGCACAGTCATCTACCACATCATTGTACGGACTAGCACATGTCAGTTCTTGATTGGTCCAGATCATCTCTGTATAGTAGAGACTTGCTGAATCATTGTGCTGATGTCATGCTGACATCATCAGTCATACCACCTTATACCCTTGGTCAACTACAAATTTTGACTGGCTATAACTTTCGCATACGAGCTCCATCTTCGACGAAAAGAGCATTGTCGGGATCATGATGATGAGCTCTTTGATTTGATGTCATTTTTACCAAATTTTGAGATGATCAATTTTTATCGCCTTTTTGGACGACACTAGGTGTCTGTTTGACCCAAAATTTGACTCACGATATCTTTCACGTATGAGCTTGTATTTCAACGAAACAAACTTCATTGGGTTCCTTTTTCTGAGCTCTTTGAGTTGACATCACTTTTGACCAATTTTGAGTTGGTCAAAATTTTCACCTCCTAATGGGCCCCTACACCTGGTTTGACCAAACTTTGACTGGCCATAACTCAGATGTATGAACTCCTTTTTTTCCCATTCAAGTTACATTAGATTCAAGATTCTAAGCTCTTTCTAATGGTGTTGATTTTGAGGGCATCTAGAACAGTTCAATTTTCAGCTTCTCAAGATCCACTTGGATCACTAGTAGTGATCTAATTGTTGCCCTAGCGTCTGCTGCTCTATTGTTTATGTGAGGAATCTACTCAAAAGTTGTGTCTATAAAAATATCCTTGAGGTTGTCCACCATCTTCTTGTAAGGGGTGAGCTTGTCATCTTTGGTTTCATAGTCGTCATTGACTTAGTTGATAACCAGCTATGAGTCTCCATAGACTTTCATTTCTTGTATCTACCATTGAATTGCTATCCTAAGACCTATGATCAAGGCTTCATACTCGGTGATGTTATTGGTAGATGGGAATGATATCTTGTATGACTTTTGGATGCAATCACCTTGAGGGGTGATGAAAAGAATGCTTGATTCAGATCCATGTTGAGTGAACGATCCATCAAAGTACATCTTCCACTAAGTTGTGAGATTAAGAAGGAACATTGATTCATCAGGGAACTCAGATATCAAAGGGTTCTCTACGTAGATGGGTGCTTCTGCTAGCTGGTATGCGATCACTTGTCCTTTAATTGCCTTTCACTCCACATACTATATGTCAAACTCTGTCAAGATCATTACCCATTTAGCCCTTCATCATGTGAGGGTTGCTTTGGATAACATATATTTTAATGGATCAATCTTTGCAATGAGCTTGATTTGATGTGATAACATGGAGTGGCTGAATTTTTGTGAAGTGAAAGCTACTGCTAAGCATGCTTTCTCAGTGGGTGAATAGTTCATCTCATAGCCTACCAAGGTTTTGCTGATGTAGTATATGGCTCTTTCCTTACCGTTCTCATCATGTTGTGCTAAGAGAGCTCCTAATTTTTTTGATGTTGAGATGTATAGGATCAGTGGCTTGTTTGGTATTGGCGGCATGAGCACTGGAGGTGTTATTAAGTAATCCTTTATTTTCTAGAAGGCTTTATCACACTTGTCATCCCCTTTGTAGGTTATCCCTTTATGGAGGAGATGTGAAAAGGGATGAATTTCATCTGATAGCTAAGCTATGAACCGTCTGATGGACTGCAACCTTCCTTGTAATCCACTCATCTGCTTCAGTGTCTGTGGTGGTTCCATGTCTAGTATGGATTTTACCTTTGTTGGATCAATTTCTATCCCTCTTTTTGAAACGATAAAGCCAAAGAGTTTTCTTGATGTGACAATGAATACACACTTTTTTGGATTTGACTGTACCTTTTATTATTCAAGTCTATCAAAGATAGGTCCTAGAACTTGTATATGTTCACTTCTCTTCTTTTATTTTTCCAAAATATCATCCACATAATCTTCAACTATTTTGTGGATCATGTCATGAAAGATGAGGGTCATGGCTCTTTGATAGGTAGCTCCTACATTCTTCAATACAAATGGCATCACATTCCAGCAATAGGTTCCCCATGGACAAGTAAAGGAAGTTTTATGTTGATCTTCTTTGATGATTATAATTTGATTGTACCCTAAAAATCCATCCACAAGCGACAACATTTCATTCCCAATTGTTAAATACACAATGAGACCAATGTTTGGAAGAGGGAAATAATCCTTTGGACATGCCTTGTTTAAATCTTTGAAATCAGAGCATATTTTGATGCCCCCAATGGGTTTTGAGACTGGTACTAGGTTTGAAACCCACTCAGGATAATCTATGGGTCGGATGAATCCAACATCAAGAAGCTTTTGCATTTCTAGTTTAACCAATAGTGTTATATGAGGGTGCATCTTCCTCAATTTTTGCTTGATTGGTTTGGCTTCAGGAAAGATTGCCAAGTGATGTGTAACCACTTCTGGATCAAGGCCTAGAATTTTTTTGTATGACCATGCAAAGTTGGATCTTCTCTCTCTAAGGAATGTTGCACGGTTCTTCTGTTCTTCCAACAAGGATTCAACATAAATAGTGATCTTCGGTTCTTCCTTTGTTTGCACATTGATTGGAGTAGCCTTTTTTGCTAGTACTGTTGACTTCTCTGGATGCATTGCACTAAGAGGGAGATTTAATCCCTCATCCTTGGGTTCCTCAGAGAGGTTTCACCATTGGATGCATCCTTTGTTTTTACTTTTTTGTGATCAAAGGGTGCCACAAGGTGTTTTTCACTCAAGGATTTGTATGTTAATTGTATTTCATTTATTTTGTGACTAAGGGATTCAATCGTCTCCCCATAGTATGACCCTGTATCAAGCTCTATGTTAAAGTATTCTTTGTGATCTACCCATGATAAGTTTTCTCAGAGTCCCATGAATTCTAAGATCCCTTCATCATTTTTGAATAAATCTAGAATTGGCAGTCCTTGTTCGTCCATGTCAATGAGTTGCGGGTATACCAGGCATATTTCAATTGGTTATTTGTTCAAAGAAAAGGATGTCATGGACATCATAAAGAGGGTTTTGTTTCAAATAGGTCAACAACATCAAGGGGAAAGTCATCTAAGGTAGTATCACATGATGTAGGTGACCAAGAGGAAGCCTCAACTCGTTTAGCAGAAATACATTTTGCAATAAGTGACCTTACTAGTAGTACAACCTAAGCCAAGATTTTTTAGTCATTTCTTAGGAACAATTAGTTCTAGTAAACCATTGTCATTTTGCCCTAGCTTTTCATTCTTGTTATACCCCTAATTTTGCATTAGTTGTAGCCCTTTGTTGTCATCTTCCATGGGAAGAACAGGAATAGGTCTTTCATCCTGATAGAGGATTTTAGAGATACCTTGCTCATTGATGTCTTCTTGATTCAGATCCTCCCACTTGGTGAAGGTAGTAGCTACCATTTTGATTGTTTTTGGTTCTTTGATGCTAGATGTAGGTTTCCCATGAAATTGAGGAGAAATGGGTAATTCTCCTAATAAAAAGGTGTCTTTCAACAGTTTGTAGTTTCCACAACCATCATCTTGGATCAATGCTTTGACATTATGTATACTTTGCACAATGGGTGTTTTTGATGTTGAGGCAGAAGCTAGGGATGACTGGTTAATAAATGAGCTTGATGGTGTAGGTCCTTCAACATTTTTGGGTATTTGTGGGATTTTATAGAACTTGTCCTCAAGGCTTTTGCAATAGTAAGAAGGCTCAGGATCTCCATGGATAGTGATTTCTCTTCCTTTGAAGAGAAACTTCACACATTGGTGATAGGTTGAGGCTACAACTTTTAGAGCATGGATCCAAGGTCGACCAAGTAGTATGTTATAGGGAAGATCAAGATCAAGTACTTGGCATGTAGTTTCTGCAATAAGGGGTCCTACTTGGATAGGGATCACAATGATTCCTTATGATACTCATTCTTGATCATCATATGCTCTGATGGTAGTACTCTTTGTCTTCTTAATAGTATCTTCTGAGTAGCCTGGATTCTTGATTAGCTGCAAGGTACAAATATTCAGACCAACACCTCCATCTATCGAGACTCTATTGACCTTTTTTTATGAATGAAAACCTCAATGTGTAAAGCACGGTTATGAGAAGGTTGCGATGATAAATCTTGCTTGAAGAAGGTGAGAAGATGGTTAGTGATATTCCCTACCATAGCTTGAAACTGATTGGTATCAATGTTATTAGGAACAAATGACTTAGACAAGGCTTTTTCTAGTATTTCTCTATGTGCAGGAGATAACCTTAAGAATTCCAAGATTGATATCTAAGTTGGGGTCTTTTTTAAGCTGATCTAAAAGATTGTAATTGCTAGGATTTGATGTGGGAAAAGTGCATTGTGTCCTAGGTTGAGATGGGACTCCTTGAATGGTTATTTTTCCATGTCGTGTGGTGACTCCACACTGCTCATTAGCTCCTTTGATGGTGACAATAGTGATGATGCTATCATAGGAGGCTCTTACATTGGAATAGGTATGTTGCACATTGGTGTAATCCTTAGCTTTTCCATTGTTGTTTGCTTTGTTATGATCTGGCAGAGGGGTCTTGTATATCTTGAGATCCTGATTCCTTGTTGGTACTTCAATAGATATGGTATCACTCTCTATGAGATCTTGGATGATGTTCTTGAGTTTCATGCAATTTGCTAATTTATGTCCTTTGATTTTATAAAAATTCACAAATATCACGTTCGTTGTACTAGGATGGCTTCTCTTGTGGTTCTTAGTAGTGTTAAAATTTAGGAAGAGTTATCAGATTTGACTCTACCAATTTCTTCATGATTGTCTCAATGCGTTTCGATAACTATGTGTACTTGTGTTTGGGGTAGTTATTATTTTTACTAGTTTTTCTTTGTTGTGTGTTTTTGTTATTGATTTTATTGTTTGAAGGTAGTACCATTTGTTGTACAATAGTTTGGATGTTAGCAACTTGATTGTTATTGGGTCTAGGAGTACTTAGTATGACCTTAGCATCTACTACATCTTCGTTTGTTATGTTTTGGTTCTTATTCCATATGCGAGGTTTCTCATTTGAACTAGTTGAAGGATGGTTGTCTTTGTAAGCCTGCATATTTCCTTGTGAGATTAGGGCTCTTTCAATGTTAAGGGCTCTTGGAACAAGCTTTCCGTATGATGTGATGCACTCCATTTTCAAGTGGAATGACAAAATTGGATCTAGATTGGCGATAATGATTCCCACTTGTTGCTTGTCAGGAAGAGGCCACTTGCTTTTACCAGCTCTTTGTCTCCATAATTGTAATAAATTAGTGAAGGTTTCTCCTGGATTTTTTTTAAGAGTGTACAACTCTTCTAGACTAACATCCATGTCTAGATTGAAGGAGAAGTGATCAATGAATTTATCTATGATTTCTTGAAAAATTTTGATGCTAGAAGGTGGATGAGAGAACCAATCCATAGCATGGCCTCTTGACTTCTAGGGAAGAGATGCATTAGATATGAATCATTGTAAGCCACTTCCATGCACATGAAATTAAATTCTTTGATATGGTCAATAGGTGTTCATCTCCATCTATATTTGTCAAATTTGGGGATTTCAAAACTAGGAGGAAAGGGTACCATTGCTATGTTTCGATCAAATGGGTAAGGACACAAATTTTTTGTGAGGTTTCTTTGTCTTGCCCATGCGAAGGTCCTACATTTCCTATGAAAGTGTGTTTAATTATGATGCTACATCATCTTGCGAATTGGGTGGAGGAACATATGGTGGGATTGAAGATGAGTTGTATGGTGTATATGGAGGTGTAATATTTTGTGAAATTGATGAATATGATCTTGATGCATTTGGAAAATAAGAGCCTTGTTTCTATTGTTGGGCATATTGTTGAGCTAGTAAGGCTTGCTATAGAGCTTCTTATTGTTGTTGTGCCACTAGGGCTTGTTGTTGGGCTTACTGTTGTTGTTGTTGTGTAGCTTTTTGTGCTACTAAGGCCGCTTATTGTTGTTGTTGTTGGGATAAAACTGCTTGTTGGGCCTGCTTTTGTTGTGCTTGTTGTTATTGTTGGGCTAAAGTTGCTTGTTATGCTTGCTTTTGTTGGACAGCCTATTGAAAGGCTTGATGTGCTTGTTGTAAGGCTAAGGCATGTGCTTGCAATGTTGGATTGGGTAATTGTTGGGACATTTGTGATGAGTTGATGTTTGAGATAGGTAACAGAGTGTTGGTGGGAGGTGGAGGGTTCCCTTGGTTTAACATTCCTTGTAAGATGGTAGACTGAGGTGGAGGAATGTATGTTTGAGGTCCTGATTGATTTAGCATAGTAAAGTGAACTATAGGAAAAGGTAATGACATTGTAAAATTTTGCAATGGAAATGACACACTAAGACCATTGACTGAAAAGATTTGCTTGTCTTGTGTTTTGAGGATTACCTTGGGCTAAAGATGTAAACAAAGGATTAGTGATCAAGGTACTTCCTGAAATGAATGAACTTGTATCCAAGGGATTGTTTTGAGGTGGATTAATGGTGGATGGTGTGGAAAGTATAGATGGCATGGATGAACCCACCAATGGGTTAGATACAAATGTCCCTATTTGTGTTAAGGGTTGGTTCTGTGAAATTGTATTGACATGGCATTGCATGTTGTTTGGAGATGTTTGGTGTGCACTGCTTTGTGTGATAGTAGGCATACTTGTGGTACTCATAGGTGTGGATGAAGAAGGGTGATGTGTGACCAAATTCTTTAGCAAGGCTAGTTTCAAGACTAGGTATGTAAGTTGGATTTATCCCTTGCGATGGAGTTGTGAAATCCTATGTTAAACTATATGCTACAAACATTGGTGAAATATGAGCTATAATGTTAAAGGCATGATGTTCTAAGAGTTCTTCCCTAGTAAGCTCAAATGGGTTATTCGTGGTCTTCGATTTCATATGGTCCTAAAGGAGATGATGATTGTTGTGACAAAGTAGCATGACTTCTAGGATCAAATTCTAAAGGATTTGGATCACTTGAGGTAAATGTAACTTTGGTTTTCTCCATGATTCTCTTGTGTTGTGACCTTGTCTTTACCATAAATTTTGTGTCACCTATGGGAGAGTTGTGCTAAGTTTTTTAATGTTTGAAGTCTCTAGTTGACTCAAATATAGGTAAAAGGAACACTCTAATTCTTTTAGGAGCAATTGTGACCATGGGGGATGAAGAGATGGGTGATGTGGGAAGTGACCTTTGCAATCATTTTAGGACAACACTTTTGACTTGAGTGTGATGTTTTGATGTTGGGACAAGGGATGTTAATGAACTTAGAAATCTTTAGGGCAGACTTGTGACCTTCAAGATAAGCTAGTTCAAAATTGATAACTAACTTAGATAAATGCATGGAAAAAGATGCATTTCACATACAAAGTACCTAAGTTAGCAAGTGATGTGGTTTGATTTGATGTTCAAGTCACAAAATGTTTGATGTATTTAGATTTTTGCAAAGGGAGATGAGATGGGAGATGAAATTTGATGAAGGGGTGAGTGAGGTGCTTGACCCAATGTTGAATAAAATTGAACCCTGACTAAGAATGATGCTAGACCTCTAAAATGTTCAAATCCTAAAGACCCAATGTTTTAGACAAGTTTATTCTTCCTCAAAACGTTGAAATTTTTGTTTCATGAAGGACATGTACATGTCAAGATTTTTTTTATAGTGCGTTCATAAAAGTTTACCAACAACTTGGTTTTTTTTTGTAGAGTGCCTCAATGCAATATTTGATGGCTTTTTCACTCCAATGTCTACATATAAAGTGACGACCAGTTGACTTTTGTTTGGGGATCTTTACTTTGCGCGAGATCATTTGGTAAAGTGAGCTACAAGATCAAGGTAATGAAAATGATGCTAGACCCCTAAAATGTTCAAGTCCTATAAAATGAGAGGATGGATGGGAATTTTCAAACCAATTCTAGCTCTCCTAGCCATGCATAAAATTTTCTTAGCAAAGTGTAACGGTTGCAGTAAAAGATTGAAGCCCATTTTGACCGTACTTTGTTCTATGATTCCTATGTCTAAAATTTTGGGTTCGAGAGTTTATTCTATAGAGTTTGAATTTTTGATGGATCATTTATGGGATTTTGATGTCATGTGAAAAGATCAAGATGTTGACTAAAAAAGAAGGCATATAAATCTAAACTATACCATGAAGCATTTCTATAAAAAATTTCCACCAATTTGTCTCTATTTTGTGAAGTACTCTAAGGTGTTTCTTGAAAGCTTTTGGAGTGAGATGCCTAAGTCTAAAATGAGGACCTATTGACCTTGGTTTAGGGATCCTAATTTTTTGTGAGATCATATGAAAAAAGTTTAAGTGTATGGAAGAAAGGAAGATATTTATTGTCATGCGAGAGGTGGTAATATGGGCCTTCCAGCCTCAATATCAGATTGTTCCTCTTCTTCATCTAACATGGTTGTTGTGTTTCTCCACTATGTGTTAGTTTCCTTGTGTTCAAAAGTGAAGCTTCTCAATCTACTAACAAGATCAATTTGTTCCCCATTTATGAGTTCAAAGTTTGGCTGAATTATAGCACCTAGAAGATGAGGTTGTTCAACGGGAGCAATCAGTCTCCAAATAGTCATGTGGGGTTCGTTTGTCAATTTATCTTTTCTTAAGTGAATTGATTTTACCACAAACACTTGTCTTGATTATGTTTCCAAACTAGATATTTATGTCAAAAACATCATAACTTTCACAATTTCCATTTCATGAAAATCATGAGGTCAGCCATAATTGCCTATGTTGTCTTTGGGGAAATATGGGTTCGAGATTGATGTCTAGATATTTAGAAATTACTAAGGATAAATCCTTAGGAAAATTAATAATATCAAGGCTAACTCAAGAAGTCCATATTCATGTCAAAGTGTTTGAAATTTGGATGATAATGATTGTTTGTTTTTGGATCATTTTGAAATCAAGCAAAGTGTAAAATTGACTCACAAGCATTACAACCCTGGGATAGAAATGGCTATATTTGTTGAATTCCCACTTGGATTTCTCTAGATGCACTTATTCAAAGTAGATGATTAGAAGCTTGAGCACACTAGCTCCCCTCCATGGCACTCACTTCTATAGGTCAGCCAAGCTTCATTTCTCATGAATCTCCCATGACTAACTTTTCATCTCTACTAGAAACCACAAATATGTGGGACGACTTCGGAGGTCCGACCTCCTGGCACCAAAAAATATTAGGTATTTTTGGCTACTACACAAGGGTTTGTAATAAGTGCATCCAATTCAAAGGACACAATGATAAAATCCTTCAATACATCTCCCAACCCTTAGAAAAAGGGCTTTAAACATCATAAAGATGTTGGGGGAGAACTATCATGCATCACTCAGTTGATTGCAAACTTTCCTTGCAACCACAAATTTGTATAGCAGTTCGGAAGAGCCTGGCTTATGCTTGTTACCACTTTGGTCATTCTCTTGGGGTGAGTAATTTTTCCCACCAAGGGAGACCCTCTAAAAGTAAACAATAGTCAGAAATTACATCCATAGTTCAATCATCTTCATTCGCATGAACAAAGAGAGAACACACTCTATGCCTTTTTCTAACACTCGCATGGTTGTTCAATTTTAATCCAAATGAAAGGTGGAGGTGATTTTGTAAAGTGTCAGAGAATATTTTTATTTCTCAAGATTTCCAAATGGTATGAGGGGATTACATACGCACTCACTAACAATTTTGAAGAATCACGAAACAAAGCAAACAGTTTGTTGTGCAGTTTTTGCACACACACCCCACTTGGAGTAGGGACCCTCTTTTCGGATGTCTTTTGACCTTTGGTTTTATTGGATCTATCTTTTGAGGTCTTGATATGTTGTCTTTGCTAGCTTTGATCTTGCCTTGAGGCTTGAATTGGCTAGAATTGAGTTTTAAACAAAATCTGGGTTTTCACCTGAACTCGGGATTTTCTAGCTCCGGCGGATTTTCCCAGGCTCTGGTTCATGGTCTATTCATCGCTGAATTCTCTGAATCCAGGTTTCTGCCTGACTCCAGGATTTTCCGGTTCTGGCAGATTTTCCCGGGCTGTGTCAAAATCTTAAACTTTGTTAAAACCCTAGTTTCTGCCTTTCCACGAAATTGTTGTTCATCCAGATTTCCGCGTATCTTGGGATTTTCCGAAATTCTGTCTTGGGCTCGGGTTTCCGGATTTGTCAGACGCGTCTTGTCGCTCATTAATGCTCATAGTACCTTTGCTCGGATGCATAAATGGGTTGATTTAAAACCTTCTGAGCATCATTTCAACTTCATCATTCACTTGTTTGTTGCCTTGGCGTCTGAAGTGCTTTCTCCATTCGAGCTTTGAGTAGTGATCCTGGGTCGCTTGCCTGTGATTTGTGTGGAGTGCTGATTGAGATTTTCATTGCTTGGGCATGCTTGCTTCGTGGTTGCTTCTTCGAGTTTGAGTTTTGTCTGCAATAATCCATGATAGGTTATCGATGGCCCCTCTTATCTGTTTGCGTGATGGTTGAGTTTTCCCGTGTTGAATGATGATCATTTCGGGTTGGCCTTTGCTTGATTATGATTCCATATTTATAGAGTTAGGGTTTGACCCATCTCTTCATGAAACCTCATCACCCGCGTCCTGTGAGTTTGTATTTATCCCTTAGATGACGAGTGTGTCCGTTTGGAAGGGGTTCTAGGTCAGATTGTTTGCCCTCTTAGCACGTAATCTGCCATATTGTGCAAGGTTAAGGTTTTTTCGGTGTTCAGCTCAGAATGGCGAATTCGTGATGATTGGTCAATCTTGCACTTATATTAAGCTGATCTCTGCCTTGTGAGGACTCGGAGTGCCCTAGACTGATCTTTATAGATGATATTTTAAACCTTGAGCTTACCCTGGTTTTAATGGCAGAGGTCTGGTTATCGAAATTAGGGCATCATTGTTTTGTCATAAGGACTCATCCTTTGAGAGCTTTGGGAACTTGAAACCATTTGCATTCAAAATTTTTTTGAGTAGTGTCGATTTCGGGACCATTCAAATCCAAGTGAAGAAGTTTACATGATCATTTAGTCGCCAGCTTGTGTGTTGTCTTTTGTCGGGTTCCCATGGTGTCCGCGAAATTTTTGTGCACCCGGATTTTCCCGGTTTAGGGTAATTCCGCAGAGTGTAGCGATTTCCAGAGTTCTTTGAGCTATCCGCAAAAATCCATCCCACCCAAATTCTTCCAGTTTTCCTGTCTGGTTTTATTTCTTTCGATTTTCTGAAAATAGGATTTATGGAGTAAATGTTAAATGCTTATTTCTTGTTGCCAATGAACAAATTACATGATAATCTTACGATCTTTCACCTATATTAACAATTTATTAGACTAATGATGTTTTGGCAGCAAGAATCCGTCTGGGTCAGATTTCTCTAAAATTTCGCCCCGACTGGATTTTCCCGGTTTACGTGGTTTTCCCGGACTGCTTTATTTTTCCAGATTTTCAGAAGCTGGCAGTTTGTGATGGATTTTAATTGCCTTATATGATTTTATGCTAATCTTTTGGTTGGAATATACATAATAATCAAATACTCATGACAATTTCTTGTGAATGTAGGTCGAATGAAGCAAGGCTGCTGTGGGAAAGTCCAAAGGTGACATGGAGGGGTCATCCATTTTAGAAGCAGAAAGGCTAAGGTTGGACACTAGAAGTTAGTTTCCAGAAAGAAAGGTATCTTTCATGTGGTCTGAGGTGTCTGACACTAATGTGGGGGCTTGGAGATATGAGGAGTTCAAACAAAGGACAACTGAGAAGAATCTGTCAGTCCTAAGCAATGGCATGATGAAGTCTGGACTAGTGCATGTGGCGGGGTTTCCCCCAGCGATCTAGTGCTATGAGTTGATCTTAGAGTGTGCCCGATAGTACAACTTCGATACACAAAGGGTTGTCATTACTGAGGGAAGAGTCTTGGCTAATTTCAGTCCTGTCTCCATTGCTCAAGCCTTTAACATGCCTAATTTTCCTTTTGTGTGTGCTTTAAACATGGACATGGTTAGGACATATTACAAAAATGAGCCCATCAAAGCTCAACAAATGATTAATGCTTGGTTGGAGAAGCCAAAATCACACTATTCTAAACTACCCAAGCAGTTGCATAGAGTTAAATTCAGGTCAGATATTTATGATGGCATAACATTTTTGAGTGGGGTGGCAAGATTGAAGACTGCTGGAGTATTAGAAAGTTGGATGGTCCATGTGATCACCAAAATTGAGCAGGGGACCAACCATCATTGGGCCGAGCTTATTAGTTTTGAAATTGATAAACAACTGAGGAACATCCTAGAAACCAAGAGGTTCACCATGTCCTCGTATGTGATGTATGTGTTAGCCAGATTCTACCCATACAGGGGTTTGAACCCACGAGGGACATTTGGACAGGACATAGTTTATGAAGTATACCCGTAGTTGCACCTAGGACACCGGGACTACCGAAGGGCTAATGATGCATTCACAATGCATATCACTAGGATGCTTCAGAATGCCGAGCATGTGAGACTGTCGATGGAGCCAAAGGGTTGATAAAGAATTATGGGGCCTGGTTCATTCAATTTTCCACCTTCACCTACATTAGGATTGATGGATGTCCGGTTGCTCCATACAGGTTACCTCGGTATCCTACTGATCACATTGTGTTATTAGAGATTGTGAGGCAGATATGTGAGTTTGATGCCATCGTCAAGAAGGAGAAGCATAAAATAGGCTTTGGTGGGGATTTCCCTCTTGGAATTGGTGTAGCAGAAGTGTGCCCTTCCATTCAATTAGCACACACCGCAGGTGATGAATTGGCAGCATATGGTTTCTCCTTCCACTCCAAAAGAATGAACTTTGATATCACAGGAGAAGCACAGAAGAAGGCTACCAAGGAGTACTGGCATAAAGATGACCTAGAGGACTATTGGGCCAACATCAAGGATGATCTTGAAGCCAGAAAGAAGAGGTATTCTAGGCTCCCTGTGGATGTAATCAAATAGTACAATGTCAAGTTGATCCCGGACCAACTGGAGGACGATGGAAACCTGGTACAGGATCATGCTTATGAAGCTGTGAAGGACAGGTCAATCGGGGAAATCAACTGGAATGAAGATTAGGTCACAGAGTTGGAGGACCTAATGGCCCCTGTTATGAAATTTACCTCTTCTTGGTTAAAGCATAAGGTTTGGGAGCTAGAAACTGAGAAGGTAACTTGTACCTTCAATTTGATGGGAGACCTCAATCCAATGTCTACTTCAGAGGAATCTGGGGATGATGACCCCAAAGGGAAAACCAAAAGGAGCTCACCTTTCAAGATAAAAATTAGAGGTCCTAAGGAAAGTGAGCCGGAACCAAAAAGGAAGCCTAAAGGGAAGAAAAGAAGTCGGGCTTTGAAGATAGGCAGATCCTCTGATGAGGAAGAGTTGGAAAAGGCGGAAGAAGAAAGTGCTCCTCCACCGCCAAAGAAAACTAGAACAACCAGGGTCTTAAAGAAGAAGGTTCAAGATTCATCAAAGGATGAGCCCCCTATTGTTGATGTAGAGAGTTCAGGGGAAAAGACCAAAGTCTATATCAAGAGATCCAGGACTCCTTCTCCCAAGGAGGTTTTGCAAAAGATTGACCCTTCGACAAAGATATCAACTGTAGAGCCATCTCAGGATGCTTCCCCTCCTCCAAGCATGCCTGGGTAGGAGATTGGGGAACATGAGACTAGCAAAGAAGCAGAGCCATTCAAGGAAGGGACACTCTTTGGTGAGGCAGTTGGGCTTGAGGCCGAAGAGGTAGAAAAGCATCCTTCTCCTCTAGTGATGTATGAAGATTCTTTGGAAAATGGCAGAGGAAGCGGATTGCCTGAGCAGGAGGAGGGCATCCCTCACTACAGGATTTGACACCATTTTCTGACGGTCGTTCGTCGGTCGTTCGACAAATCTCTGTCGGAAGAGCGACGCAATGGCGAAAAATTTTCTGTCGCTATTTTTTCGTCACAAGGCCGATGAAAAATTAAACATCGAAATAACGTCGAAGAATCGTCGGTCGGTAGCATTGTGATATACGTCAGGATTTTGTCAGAATATCAATGAAAACTTTGTTTATCCACCGACGAACTGCACCAGAAGTTCATCGTCGGCTCAACGAAATGGGCAAACATTTAGCGTGGAAACATGGAAATTTCGTCGAAATAGCGACGAAATACAAAATTACTAGCGTCGAAAGAACACCAAAAGTTCGTTGAATATGCGACGAAATAGGCAAGTAGTAGCGTCAGAAGAACACTAGAAGTTCATCGAATGTTCGACAAAATAGTCGTCACAGCTATAGAAACTTCGTCGAGGCTTTCTGTTGATTCGTCGGTTGTTATCGTCGAAATTGCAACGAAGAAGCAAAATTTAAAAAAAATATATATATTATATATTCGTGGAAATGTACCATTGCGGAGACTGACGACTGATCATACATACAGACTGCATATTGGTTTGATGCTTCAAACGATGCATTTCTTATATTGAAAAGTGCATTAACTTATTGAGCTTCTCTTTGTTTTGAGAATAGTTTAATATTCTCTACTTAACAGGGCCAACCACGTGATGGTGGAAGCTCATTTGGCCCCTCCCCCCCCTCACATCACTCAATTCCCCAATCATATAACATTAATCATTGATTCATCCATTAATAACATATAACATTCATTCATTCATCCATTAATAACATATAACATTCATTAATTAACATATTCACATTCATTCATTAACATATAATAATCATTCTTTCAATTTTTACATATTATGAAAAATATGGTTGTCATGATATGATTACAATCTTTTTTGTTTCTTTTTCAAAGCTACATAAAATTTGAAGTGGAGTATCATTTTCTAAATCAATATCTGTCCCCTTTAGTTTTTTTTCCCTCTACTTGTGATCTTAGTGTACACGTAGTTGTCTGCTCATGACATGGACACCGCTTCAAGGGGGGATCTACTGCAATAAGAAAGAAATGTTAAGCTGATATGTTTTATTATTATTGTTACAAGTATTTCATTAATTAAAAGAACATTAGAGTGGTTCTCTTT